>CAUDMG010002286.1:880910-895910 GCA_958450375.1 Homarus gammarus | reverse complement strand
TCATACTTCTTTCGTGTGAGACATTATTTCATTTTGTTGCTTGACTAATAAACGACCTAACATGTGGCAGTGTGTACCTGACTGTGTGAGAAAATAAAAATGGGGAGGGGGAAAAATATATACTATATCTTCTCCAACATCTTTTTTTTTGTAGTTATTAAGAAAATTTAATTTTTTTATATAATTAGAACTTTTCTTCGACCTCCTCTTATTACGAAAAACAAAAAAAATATAAACTGTAGCATAATCCCTGACTCACAGCTACTTTATATACACCTCATTCAGCCTAATAATTTCGTCTAATGTATATGACACATCTTTCATGAAAATAAAAAAACATAAACAATTATACCATCGTATATGACATGTGTATACCCCAATCTGAGATCCTGTAATATGTGCAAACTAACTCTAAAAACCAATAATTAAATGTGGTAACTTATCTTAAACTATATGTCTTCTTGCCATTTAGCATTAAACGTCAATTTTTCTGCCGACTAAACCTTAGTGAAAATTTTCCACTATTTAGCGTAATATATATATATATATATATATATATATATATATATATATATATATATATATATATATATATATATATATATATATATATATATATATATATATATTTTTTTTTTTAGGGTGGTCCTTATTTTGGGGCAAAAAACAAAATTTGCCATTTTTTTGTCACAGACCCTAGCAAAAGTTTTTATTTGGGGTAGAGACATTGCTAGTAAAATATTTTTTAAATATCTTGACAATTAAAGGTTGCTCAAGTCAAATGAAATTTAACAATATTATGCCTATGCTTAATGTTCATAACACATAATTTCCTAGCCCCCAAGCCTGCCCCCCCCCCCCACCACTTAGTCTAAGTGGGTATTAGCTGCTCAAGGCAGGGATAGCATGAGGAATAGTCTCACTCTTTGTCACCCAGTAAGGTCTGCTTGAGGGCATTAGGGAATGATTTCCTGTGGTCAGCAACTGCCTGCAGTAGATACTGCAGTTGCTGTTCGTCCTTGGTGATGCGGCCTGAGAAATCTTGACTAAGGCTACTCCTCTTCTGCATGATCATTGATCACAGACAAAGCTTGTACAATGGCTTTTGCATTTTGGAAGCCAGGATCATCTTTCCACTGTTCTACTGGGAGGGCCAGGAAATCTGTATTCAAGTTGAGCTTTTTGAAAAATGACTGTGTTCTTTGTCGTGAAATCATATAGGTTCTTCACTTGGAGTGTGTCTGGATTGATTGTAACCCGTTTGATATGTCTTTCTTCTCCAATAACGATGTTCATAGCTTCCAACATGTGGTCCTTCACTGCTAGGAGAACATCGCCATGAAAGAAGGCCAATGCAACCAACTCTTCTGACAAGTACCAGAGGTGTCTCATCATTTTGTGGAAAGTTGCCTTTGATATGGCATCGCTGATGGTACTGTAGTCTTGTACAGCTTTTAGCAACATCAGATCTCCTTTTGGTGCCTTTGCAGCAAGTGGAGCAGTTGTCCAAGCCTTCACATATATTTGGGCAAAAGAAAATGCACAAATCCCTAAGTCCTCTGTTCTCCTTTGGAGTAAGCTTAAACTAAGAACGGAATAACTACACTTTGAAGGAATAAATGGTCTTTGCCATCCATCGTGCTTGGTGCATTGCACCAGGAGCAGAAAACCGTACTCCCCGAGAAGGTGATGTGCCAAGGAAGATGGAGGCCAGCTCTAGCAGCTCTAGATAATCATCTCGAAGCTGTGTCTCCAATAGAGCCTTCTCAATGAAGTTGGTTAAATCGTCCCAAACAGCTCTGACCGATTCTTCTGCCAGATCGTCGGTGGAGGAGTCTTTAAACTTCTGCTTGTCAATTTGTTCCCATTTGGCTTGGAATCTTCGGAACAGCTGTATGTCGGGAGCAGCTGAGTGCACCATTACAGCTTCAAAAGCAGCTCCAGCTACAAGTTCTAGTACATGGTGGCGGCAGGCAAAATATAGCAAATCACGACCCAGCAACTGCTACATTTTAACATACGCACCCTTATGGTGACCAGTATTTGAGCTTGTTGTATCAAAACACATGCCATGCACGATGTCTGCAATGTGCCATTGCTGCAAAGCCTTCACAACAGCTTTTGCTTGTTCATCACCGGTACCAGAGGGAAGTTTTGGAACAGCAAGAAGTTGGGAGGTGCCATTGCCTGACACAATAACTGGGAGTCTGTCAACATGGCCCCCATACCCCGTCAAATCAGGCATCAATTTACCATCCTAGTGAACAATTAAAACTGACTCTGGTTTGAAGTTTGAAAGTATTTCAGCTGCCCTGCTACTGCGATGATGCTGACGTTTCCTCCTGATGCTTGAACGATTAAGAATCAATTCACTGACATCATGGCCCAGACTCCGCGCAGTTTGGGTGACAATGTGCATGGCCATTCTATCTGAGGACTTGGTCCGATCTAATGCTGCAGAAGGTTCTGGAGTTAGAACTTCTTTTCGCCCACTTTTCTTGACAGTAGGTGGAGTTTCAAGTGCTGATGGGCCAGGAACTGGGTTGGATTCTCTAGCGTATTGTCAGATACCCAAAGAATGTTCTATACTACTGAGGGTATACACAAACACTTGTTGTCTTAAAAGTAGGTTCTATTCTCGTACGGGAGATATTTACAATAGGACGCAGAAGCCCGCGGTCACGCCACGAGGACTCTGTCTTCTCTCTCTACATCTCTATGTATTACTACGCGCTGGCCTGTACAGATGCCAGCATTCACAAGCTAAATACATAAAGTATAAATATGATAATTTATATACATAATATGGTGCACAATAAATAGAATATTACATAGAATTAATACATGTTCTGTAATACTTTACTATACATAACTAATAAGAGTAATATAAGAGTAATATAATAATATACAGCTGAAGGTACTACTTTGTGTCCATATATCATACACCTCCCTCCCCCCTATACGCTCATAGTTTCATCTTGAGCGGACCTTTTGTTTCCGAGTCGCTCGGACCTGCGCAGAACTGGGGCAGAAACACAAGGTGGGGATGGATTTACTTTAGAGACATCAACATTAGGGGACTCAACTGGGGAAGGGTCAACACTAGGCAGCTCCACAGGTCGGAGGAAACGACGGTTTCTCAACCATACTCTACCACTAGGAAGACGCACTTAGTAGTCCCTGGACCGGCCAATACCCATAACAACCCCAACCTTGTCCCAGCGGTGAGATACCTGATCTTGAATCCTGATCTGCTGGCCGATACTCAACCTGGGAAGGGGGCGGGCATGACAGTCGTACCGAGCAGCGACATCTGCGGCTCGTTCTGCTGGACGGCGGTCACATTCCTCAGTCTTGGCCTGCCACTCTTGAGAAAAAGACTTTGGGTGGGCAAGAACACAAGACCTGAGATGATATCCGTTTAGAACCTGGGCTGGGGAGCGTCCGGTGAAGTTCCGGGTGCTGCGTAACTCCAACAAACCTCGATCGAAGTCCTCGCAGTCGATATTTCCTGAGGGTGACACCTTAAGGATCAGGTGTTTCAGTCTTGACTGCGGCTTCAGCGTGTCCATTCGCCTGGAGGTAGTGGGGCGAGGTCACGACATGACGGACTCCCCAACGGTCCATGAAGCCCCGGAACTCGTGGCTGGTGAACTGGGGTCCTCCATCAGTCCTGAGGCGGAGGGGAACACTAACTTCTCTGAAGTAATGCCTGAAGTTCCGGATGGTAGCAGTAGCCGTTGTATCACTACCACAGGGGACGACAACAGGCCATCCAGACAGTCGGTCGGCAATGACGAGGAAGGACTTCCTTGCTACTGCAAGGAAATCGGCCGACACAGACTCGAAGGGTCTTGAAGGGTTGTCGTCGCACATTAAAGGTTCCTGTTGCTGGCTAGGTTGCAGAATCTGGCACGGCTCACAGGCACGGACGGTACTTGCAATGTCCGCGTCAATTCCGAGCCAAAATACAGTCTGCTTCGCCCGTCGCTTGGTGGCCTCCACTCCTCGATGGCTGTCGTGAAGGCGGGTCAAGGTACGGCGGCGTAGGGCAGCAGGAATAACTACTCGTGGACCATACAAGACGAGGTCTCCATCACAGAAGACGTCCTCGCGTATTTTCCAGTACGGGAGTAACGATTGATGAAGGTCGTATCGGTTCGACGGAAATCCCTGAGACACACAGTCGACGAGCCGGGTGTAGGAAGGGTCGGCCCGGGCTGCGGTGCGGAGATCTTCAAGGGTCTTGTCTGCATCCAGTGCTGTAGACTCTTCTGATGTGAAGACGGCCTTCAATGAAACCACTGACTTGAGGGATGCAGCAGCTGTAGAACACAACATCTCGTCCTCTGGGGTGGCCTTTAAAATAGGTTTAGGGAATTCCTTGGAAATAATGGCCAACTCTTGACAACGGCCATATGATAAGAGCGGAGTCGGGATACCATCATGAACATCAATCCGGGCTGAGCAAGACTGCTTACCAAAGGTAAGGGTAGCCCAGAAAGATCCCAAAGCTGGAGCCATCTTGGAACCATCAGCTGTCAGTTTCGTTGTCTGAGGAGGGGGCTGTAGGTTGCTCCGGGGTATTCCCAAACTTGCTCAGTGTTGTTGACCAATTACTGAGACGTCAGCACCGGTGTCAGGTAACATTTGAAGACTGGATGACGAGTTACCGTAAGAAATGACGACATTGATGTGCTGGGGCGTCGTGTCTGTGGAACTATTTACACGACGGCAGGAACGACTGGACACAGCGTCTTGGTGCTTGCCAGACGGAGGGGGCGCGCCAGCACTACCTGAGGATGACTTCTTGGATCCTAGGTGGCGTCCTTTATGTGTCTTCTTACGACAACATTTGTCATAATGGCCCACACGACCACAAAGTCTACACTGAACTTTGCTAGCAGGGCACTTGACTGTATAAGCCCAGTGACCCTGGCGGTCGCAACTTCTGCACACGCTTTGAGCAGCTGGGCACTGGGAGGCATTATGCTGTCTCGCACAGCTGTTACACAAAGCTGCTGCTGAAGGTGTAGCTGGAGGGTGAGGGGTGGGGTTACTTTGCTGCTTCTTACCCTTTATGTAGGAAAACACCGCCCTCACCTGGTCAGGCTGTGAGCGTAAAGCTGAAGTCGCACACCTGGCGGCCTCGTACGCTCGACATTTCGTAACAACATCTTGAAGGGAGGAAGTGGGGTCGAGGGAAATGAGACGCTGAACTAGCTCTTCATCTCGGACACCCGTTATAATGATTGTCTTAAGTTGTGTCTCTTCACAGACTTGAGAATGTCCGGGACAAACATCAACTTCCTCTGAACACCTTTCGAGCCTTTCAAAAAATGCGTCAAAAGATTCTCCATCAAGCTGTTTACATTGGAGGAGTTCTCTTCTCCTGAGTGCTTCGTTGCGCTGTCCCTTGACGTGTTTCTGCAACTTGTCGAGCACGGCCTCTACCGTCAGAGTTGTCGTAGGAGGCACTTGAAGTGTGTGCTCGAGAGTACGTTGCGTCTCTAAGGACAAGCACATACGAAGCTGTATCATTTGTTTCGGCTGTGATAAACTTGACAAGTCAACCATTGTTGCGTAGTCTTGCCAACGTCGACGCCATTCCCGAAACATCTGATAAGAAGCGTCAGACATCAGAGAGGGAGGCGTCTGTACTGCAGCCTTTTGAGGTGTTGTTCCGACTCTGGGAAATGAGGTATCAGTACCTCTAGTCGCATCAACGTTAGTAGCAGACGAATCTTGTACGGTAGATCGTTGTGGGGAGGTTAACAGAGAAATCAAGACTTCAAATCTGGCTTGATCCTCCTTTCTTCTAAGGTCATCCTCACGTCTACGTATGTCGTCGAGTTCTCTGCGTTGTTGTTCCTCTTTGTGGCGTCGTCTTTCAGACTCTTTGTACCTAATTTCTTCCTCTTCTCTCCTTGCAATATCGTCCTGGCGTCGAGAAGTTTCCATCCACTTTATCAGTTGAAGGAGATCTGTGGACTCATGTATCGCAGGAGAGCTGGCTCGCGACGAGCGAGGAGATTCTGTGGGTGACTCGGCATTGTCACTGTGGGGAGCGTGGGGTGTGAGCGTGGGTGGGGAGAGGTCTCCCACACTAAAACTCGTAATCCCATCGTCCAGGGTATCATTTTGATCCCTGTGAGACATGCCGACTGCTTCTGTATTCTATCTGTGCAAAAGACCGGGTCAGCCCCTCGTAATCTATGCACAGAATTACAGAAGAAAGTCACAAGAAAATAAGGTGAATGCGTGTGTGTGTGTGTGTGTGTCTGGCGGGAGGGGAGAGACTTGGCGCGCTGCCAGACGGAGCGGCTGGGCAGCGTCGAGAGCGGGTTTCTCAGTCACCAGAGTTGCCAACTTAGCGACTTTGTAGCTAGATCTAGAGCTTTTAGTTTTGTTCTAGCGACATTTTAGAGCGATTTGCGACTTGTCGCAAATCTAGAGATATCCACAGAAATCTAGCGACTTTCTGGATACTTTTGGACTGTCCATGAAAACTCAGTTTTCCTAATTTCGAGCCATAATATATAGCAACGGGGTTACAGGGACAATAAATAATAAGAAAAGTTTAATACATTTGAACGGGTCGTGGTACAGAAGGAGGGACACGTCTATTTCCTGATCACTTGATGTCAGCCCGTCCATGGCTAATGTTGCCGAGTCGTCATTTATTTGTCTATTACCTTCGCCTTTGTAGCACCTGGGTAACTTACCTTTTTGTCAGATATGCAATATGAATTTCATTAATACGCTAAATTTTAAAGAATATTAGCAAAACATCTTATAGAATTAATTCTATCAAGCCTGCGTGGTTCCAAACTTCTCATACGCGTCCACCATGGGTGACCCATAGACTCCATACAGTTGCCCCGCAAGTCGACACTGTTCACCAGCTTTGCCAAAAACCACCAAGGAAAGTTTCCCCTTGTTTGCATGCCGTTTATTAATTTGAACCCTTCATAGTCCCAATAGAAAATGGGTAAGCCACAGTATTCGCAGCGATTTAGGAAGGAATGGCTCAGAGATGACAGATACAAAAATTGGCTTCTGGAGGTGCCAGGAGATGATAAAAAAGGATTTTGTAAATTTTGCAAGTGTACTTTGTCTGCTAAGTTGTGCGACATTGAAAAACACAAAAACACTAAAAAACACAAGAAAGCAGAAGAGCCGTTTAGTGCAGAAAGACAGACAATTTTACCATTCAAGAAACTTGGGAATAATAGCTAGCGACTTTCCATGGAAGATTTAGCGACATTTAGCTACTTTTAGGTACCAGCCTAGCGACATTTGAAAATCCGAGTTGGCAACACTGTCAGTCACCCTCAGACCAGAGACGGGAGGGCACGTACTGTCGGGCCGCTCCCTTAGTCATCTAACCGCAACTTGCACAGACAATTATGATTAAAATACACAGCACAGCACTTCACAAAACACTTCACTTCACAGCACAGCACTGTACACAGCATAGCACTTCACAACACTGTAAGTCTAGAGGCTTGTAGTAGTCTTGCTGTCTGAAGCTGAAGACTGAAGAGGCCATTAACGAGTCCCGGCGAAAGGCTTGGTCCACTGTATCTCACTGAGAAATAATCACTGCGCCATCTAGCGTATTGTCAGATACCCAAAGAATGTTCTATACTACTGAGGGTATACACAAACACTTGTCTTAAAAGTAGGTTCTATTCTCGTACGGGAGATATTTACAATAGGACGCAGAAGCCCGCTGTCACGCCACGAAGACTCTGTCTTCTCTCTCTACATCTCTATGTATTACTACGCGCTGGCATGTACAGATGCCAGCATTCACAAGCTAAATACATAAAGTATAAATATGATAATTTATATACATAATATGGTGCACAATAAATAGAATATTACATAGAATTAATACATGTTCTGTAATACTTTACTATACATAATTAATAAGAGTAATATAATAATATACAGCTGAAGGTACTACTTTGTGTCCATATATCATACAGATTCCTCAGAAGAAGACGTACTACTGCTGTCCAAGACAACGATGGCCTGGCATTTTTTGGCTTCTTCCTCTGCATTGTCTTCAGCCAACTTCCTTTTCATTGCTTTCTTGAGAGTTTTTCTCGTCGTTTCTGTGTTTTCAGGAATACTTTGTCAAGAGCTGACATTGCCCCACGACGTCCTTTTTCTCGTTGCGCTTTTAAGAAATCCTTATCCTCCTGAACTGTCATCATATTCAAAGCATTCACATGTGCAATGTCAAAGAGATCTTCAAATGTATCAGTGAACTCTTTCTCTTTCTGCTTTTGAGTTTGTCTTTCTTGAAGAGTTCTTTTTCAAACTACTCCACTTGTAAAACATTTTGTGCACTTGATTCACACAATCTGGTTTGTGGTGTGTGGGAATGTTTGCTTTTGTCCAAAATTGAAGAACTTTGTCTGTGACTTCCCCAGCTGCCACTCTGATGGTTTTTTTCTGTATGCGATGCAGGCTTAAAAAATACTATAACACTTGCCTGTTTGAAGGTAACTTAGCCCCTGTAATGTCATCACATAATGTCTTTATCAAATACACATTTTCTCGTGTTTTTACTTCTTCATTAGCCATTTTGACCTGAGGAATAAAGAAATTAACTATTAATATAAATTAATAATGAGAATACTCTGCAGAACTGTTTCTAATTTCCCCAGTCATCAATCACGACCAGCAAAAACCCACCAAAATCTTGCCAAATGCGACGCACTAGTGGTGGGCGTAATCGGCTACAAAGTAATCGACTACATCGATTATTTAATTTTTGACAGCTTTGAGCAACCTCTAAATATTAATATATTTAAAAAAAGATATACACACAATGTTTTGTCCTAAATGGACACTTTTAGCAGGATCTGTGGTAACAAATTTTAAAGTTGAAAAATAAAAGACCACCCTAGTATATATATATATATATATATATATATATATATATATATATATATATATATATATATATATATATATATATGCAAGTAAATCACTGTAGGTGCGCGTGATCTAGGTATATGCTGATAGCCACCAGGAAAGAAGAAAACACGAAGTTCCCAAGCGCTTTCGTGTAATTCACATCTTCAGGGGTGAGTACAGACTAGATAGAGTAATGCAGAACAAGATGAATATATACAGAGGAGGGTGAGACCAGGTCCACAATGGTCATTACCTGACCATTGTGGACCTGGTCTCACCCTCCTCTGTATATATTCATCTTGTTCTGCATTACTCTATCTAGTCTGTACTCACCCCTGAAGATGTGAATTACACGAAAGCGCTTGGGAACTTCGTGTTTTCTTCTTTCCTGGTGGTTATCAGCATATATATATATATATATATATATATATATATATATATATATATATATATATATATATATATATATATGCATATATATATATATATATATATATAAAATGGCAGATGAAATTCAACGTGGACAAATGTAAAGTACTCAGTATAGGAGATGTAAACAGGGAAACCAGATACCAGATGAACAAGGATGCCATAGAGAAATCCGACTGCGAGAGAGATTTAGGAGTAATGATAAGTAGGAACCTTAAGCCAAGTAAACAATGTGTTTTTGCTTGTAACAAGGCTAATAAAGTACTTGGGTTCATACAAAGGAGTGTTAGTTACAAGACTAGTGAGATCATCCTAAAACTGTATCTTGCTCTTGTGAGACCACACCTGGATTACGCTGTTCAGTTCTGGTCACCGTATTACAGAATGGATATAGAATCATTGAAAAGAATTCAGAGGAGAATGACAAGACTAATCCCGGGCATTAGGAGCCTTGAGTATAGAGACAGGTTAAAGCATCTTAATTTGCACTCCCTCGAGAGACGTACAGCGAGGGGCGACCTGATAGAGGTGTATAAGTGGAAGGCAGGGCTAAACAAAGGGGACATTACAAAGGTACTCACACGATCCAACCAGGAGCGAACTCGTAACAATGGTTTTAAATCAGACAAATTTAGATTTAGGCCTGAAATAAGTAAACACTGGTTTGGAAACAGAGTAGTGGATGAATGGAACAAGTTACAAAATATCATCATTAACTCGAATATGCTGAATAGCTTCAAACATAGGTTTGATGCTTATATGAGCAATAGGGGTTGGGTGTAAACGGGACTGCCCAGTATGGGCCAATAGGCCTGCTGCAGTTTCCTCCATTTTTATGTAAGGTATGTTTAATGAGACTAGAATCTAGTCTCATTAAACATACAGAAGCATTCAACATGAATTTGAGTAATGGCATGTACAAACTGGACAATTTTGTAATTAAGAAGATTTGTAACCAGGTGAGAAGGTAGGGTCACCTTACCCTCTGACCTGACTACCGACCTTTGCTGTGCTATTTATAGATTAGTAGGGTCATTACCTAATACCTGACCATTGTGGACCTGATCTCACCCTCCTCTGTATATACACACCTTTTTTTGTACTTCTCTTTAGTCTGTACTCACCCCTGAAGATGTGAATTACACGAAAGCGCTTGGGAACTTCGTGTTTTCTTCTTTCATTGTGGTTATCAGCATATACCTAGATCTCGCGCACCTACAGTGATTTACTTGCATATATATATATATATATATATATATATATATATATATATATATATATATATATATATATATATATATATATATATATATATATATATATATATATATATCTTGATAAAATGACACGGGAGAATGGAAACAACGGAGTGCTCCCGTGTGATTTTATCAAGATTTATCTTATCCACGTTTTCATTGTGGATTTACATGAAATATATATATATATATATATATATATATATATATATATATATATATATATATATATATATATATATATATATATATATATATGCTGATAACCACAAGGAAAGAAGAAAACACGAAGTTCCCAAGTGCTTTCGTGTAATTCACATCTTCAGGGGTGAGTACAGACTAAGGAGAAGTACAAAACAAGTTGTATATATACAGAGGAGGGTGAGATCAGGACCACAATGGTCAGGAATTAGGTAATGACCCTACTAATCTTTAAAGATTAGTTTGGTCATTACTAAATACCTGACCATTGTGGACCTGATCTCACCATCCTCTGAATATATGCACCTTGTTTTGTACTTCTCCTTAGTCTGTACTCACTCCTGAAGATGTGAATTACACGAAAGCACTTGGGAACTTCGTGTTTTCTTCTTTCCTTGTGGTTATCAGCATATACCTGGACCGTGCGCAACTACAGTGATTTACTTGCATATATATATATATATATATATATATATATATATATATATATATATATATATATATATATATATATATATATATATATATATATGTTCAAAGTCCGCGTGTTAAATGGACTAAAAATGAAGTATATATATATATATATATATATATATATATATATATATATAATATATATATATATATATATATATATACATGTTTTTTAGGTCACCCTGTATATTTAAGCCTCTCTCTGTCCATGTAATCCAGTTGCCTCTGAAGATGTCTTGAATAAAGACGAAGGCTAAGGTACTCCGTTGTTTCCATTTTCCCGTGTGATTTTATCAAGATTTATCTTATCCACGTTTTCATTGTGGATTTTCATAAAATATATATATATATATATATATATATATATATATATATATATATGCAAGTAAATCACTGTAGGTGCGCGTGATCTAGGTATATGCTGATAACCACCAGGAAAGAAGAAAACACGAAGTTTCCAAGCGCTTTCGTGTAATTCACATCTTCAGGGGTGAGTACAGACTAGATCTAGTCTGTACTCACCCCTGAAGATGTGAATTACACGCAAGCGCTTGGGAACTTCGTGTTTTCTTCTTTCCTGGTGGTTATCAGCATATATATATATATATATATTGTTACGACCGTGTCGTATTTTTCTATTTTTTTTTATATATAACATGCTTCCATGTTGCTCTATATTATTCCTGTAATGATGTGTTATATTTAGTATTATACAATCTAGTCACCTTACCCTGTGCTGTTAGTGTTTTACCTGGTATTATTTGTTCAAGCCCATCTTATTTCTTCATTTAGTATTGTGACAAGCATTCTTTGTTCTTTAACGACCATCTGCATCGTTAAACGACCCACAGGTGGGTCGCACAGGCGGGAAAAGGCCATATATGTAGTAGTCCACCAACTGACGGAAGGCAGTTGAGTCCTCTTGTCAAACAGTTCATATCCTTTGAGTGACTCTCGTCTCCTGTTGCTTATACCTAATTTATTTGTGTTGTTTCTGTCGCCACCAATGTGGTATATCTAAGTGAGTACCTATTTATGTCTCTATTTATGTCCATCAGTATTTGCTTAGTTACATTTAAGTAATTCAGTGTTGTTTCACGTTAGTTAATTTCAGTGTTAGTTTTTTTTATGCAGTGTTAACGTAGTCCAATGCTATATTTATATTATTTTGATGTTTCGATGTTTAGTATCATTTGTGTCTTAAAAGTTTCGATGGTGAATCAATTTGTTGTGACAGCCTACGAGGCTCTTTATTGTGTTAATATTTAATTAATTAAATTCTTAAAGGTTTGCTTTATTTATTTTTATTCCCTTTTAATTGATTTCACTTTTTTTGTTTGGTTACGCCTAGAACCTGGATATTTAAGTAAATTAAGAGACGGCGTAACAGTTTTGGTGACCTTGCCAGGATTCACTAACTATCATTTGACACTTGTGATATACTTTTTGTGTTTTTATTATTTCTTAAGTAGCCATCATGTTTGAAGATAGTGTCGATGTTGGTTTAAGAGAAGACCACGGTGAAGCTAGTCAAGTTAACGTAGCTGAGTCACGTTCAGTGAATGATGAATTGCACATTCTCGAGTGGCAAACAAAATTAAAAGAAGCTGAAGCTATAGCGAAAAGAGTTGGGATACGTCAGGCGGAAGCTGAGGCTAAAGCGAGAGAAGCTAAAGCGAAAGAGGCACATTGAGAAACTTGCGACTGCGTATACAGCTCGGTCAGAGTAACCCTTCTAGCACCGATGGCCTCACCCCCAGATCTAGTTTCTCTCATTTCGATCCAGCACGTGCTGCTAGGCTAATGCCCACGTTTTCAGAGGAAACAGTTGATAGAGTTTTTCATTGTTTTTGAGGGACTTGGTACCACTTTAAAGTGGCCTATAGAGTTTTGGCCCATTTTGCTTCAGCAGGCGTTTACAGGCCCTGTGTGTTTTTTCGTCTCTTACAGACAGCGACGCTAAGGATTACTTATGTATTAAGGAGGAAGTTTTAAAGGCTTATGCCTTTGTTCCTGAAGCGTACAGACAACGCTTTCGTGGCCTCCGTAAGAAGGCAGAGCAGACCCACCTTGAATTTGCTAGGAGTAAAAGAGAGGTATTCTCAAAGTGGTTACACTCCAAAGAAGTGAGTGATTTTGACTCCCTGATTGAGTTAATGCTCACAGAGGAATTTTTGAGAACCATCGACGAAGAGGTTACCTTATACTTGTTAGATTGGGAATTTAGTACTTTTGAAGAGGCTGCTAAGCATGCTGATGGATAAGTTTTGAGGCATGGTAGGACTAACAATGATGTTATGCCCCCACAGGTTCAAAGGACTTTTATTCCCTCTCTCCACAGAGCGAGACAAGGGAATATTAACAATAGTAATTTTGTGCATGACAGGAGGAGCTGGACGCGTTCGCCACCTAATAGGGCTTCCAAATTTTCTACATACCCTTGTAGTTACTGTGGAAAGCCAGGTCATAAGGCAGAGGTTTGTTGGACAAGGCTGCAGCTAAATACGGGCAAACCAGCTATGATTGTTACTAAAGAGACTAATACGTCACCAGTCGGAGTGATGGCTGATTTGAGTAAGGCTGACAGCATGCCAATTGGGTTGGTTTTCACAAAAGGTGAAGTACAAGAGAGTGCAGTTTCAGTTCTCGCTTCACGAGACTTTGATCCTTTCCAGGAGAGTTTTGCGAAGGACCCAGGCGTTGGTACCTTTCGTCCCTTTTTGTCACAAGGCACGGTAGAAGTTGATGATGTCGAAACACCAGTCACTATTTTGAGAGACTCGGGTTGTCTCCAAACTCTCATCAAAGAGAGTGTTGTTGCGGCGAGGAAGACTGACCAATACGTCGTTTTGGGATACCTTTGGGGTCAAGGTGTAGCTCCTTTGGTTTTAGTACGTGTCAAGTCTTCTTGTTTTTCAGGGATAGCTAACGTAGCCTGCGTGCACGAACTGCCTGTTGCTGGAGTGAACCTCATACTCGGTAACGATTTGGCGGAAGGTCAATTGGGGAACGTAACCCCACCTCCTGTGCTGCGGGAAAAACCAGAGTCTACCGCAGAACTGCAACAACTTGAAGATGATATGCCCGGTGTTTCCCCTTTGTGTGCTGTGACCCGTTCCATGTCAATGACTAATGATCATAATGTAACCCCTGTTGTAGATGATTCACTTTCCTTAGAAGGACTTTTTGCTTACCCAATTGCTTCCCAAGACATTTCTTCAGCAGTTAATGCTGTGATCGGAAGAGTTGCTTTATTAGAAGAGCAAGACAATTCATTACGGATCTTGTTTGATTCTGCCAATGATTCAGGCCATACCACGAGATATTTCAGTCAAGACGGTGTTTCGTGCCGCCGCTGGCTCCCACCGACTATGTCAGAGGAAAACGCGGACTGGGCGTCTGTCACTCAAATAGTTATCCCACACACTTACAGACAACATGTTCTAGCTCTGGCCCATGACGGTCGCCTTTCTGGACATCAAGGTGTCCGAAAGACGTTCAACAGGCTGGCCAGAAAGTTTTATTGGCTATGTATGAGGAGAGATGTCACTAAATATTATAAGTACTGTCATTTTTGTCAAGAGGTAGGCAAAGCCAATCAGGCTATTCCACCTTTTCCACTTGTAAGAGTACCTCACGTACCTGAGCCCTTTACAACGGTACAGTGTGACATTGTAGGCCCTCTGCCTAAAACTTCTAGTGGGTT
>CAUDMG010002286.1:718410-873410 GCA_958450375.1 Homarus gammarus | reverse complement strand
GAGTTCCAATCTTGAGAGTGAGGTGGTGAGGAGGCATTCCAGCGGGCTCCAAAGAATAAAGGAATTCTGCAGGGTACTGGACTCCTTGGTCCTGGAAGATTACTGTATCAACAGATTTGAATGAGGTCTCACTGCCTGGAAGCTGTCTGAGTAGAGTCATGTTGATTTCAGCAACTGTTTCATTCTTTGGTGCCAGAATTGCACGTTCACGCAGCCACTTGTGATCCTTGTAGTGGTGGATAATGTTTGGGTAGACCATGTTAGTGAGCTCAGTTGAGGACTTTACAACATTTCCACATCCTTGAGGAATGACTATTTGTCCTTCTGAATCAACAGGGAAAGTTCCATTCCCAATCTGTAGTAGAAGGTTTGCAAGCCGTCCAGCATCCTGATCTTATAGATGTACTCTCATGTTTGTGGATGGGGTGAGTGTCTAAACACTTCTCCAAAGATATGATGCCTTGAGGCACGCATTTAGTTCATCAGCTGTAGTGCTTCGAGGAATGACAGGTAGGGTCTGGCGAAAGTCTCCAGCCATGACCATTGTAATGCCACCCATGAACTGGTCATTTTCTCGTATATCTTGCAAGGTCCTCTCCAATGCTGCAAACGCTAACTTGTGAGACATAGTGCATTCATCCCAGGCTATGAGGCTGCATTTTTCCAGGAGTCTTGCCTTTGCCGATCTTGTTGTGATGTTGCACACTAGATTCTCATTGTGAGGCAGTTTAAAAGTTGAGTGTGCAGTACGTCCTCCTTCTAGTAGTGTTGCAGCAAACGGTACAGCGAAGTATATTTTTTGGCATTAAACTGTTATTATTTTAATATCTAGTCATCACTATATATAACACCACCCATCATCACTACATATAACACCATCCATCATCACTACATACAACACCATCCATCATCACTACATATAACACCACCCATCATCACTACATATAACATCATCCGTCATTACTACATATAACATCATCCATCATCACTACATATAACATCATCCATCATCACTACATTTAACACCATCCATCATCACTACGTATTGCACCACCATCACTACCATCACTACTACCACCATCATCACAACGTGGCCTCCAGCCTCCCCCAATCGCCACACCTTCGCCACCATTTAATTACCTTAATATTAAATATCCTAATACATATGTAGCTATCCTATCTGTGTTAAATTAGTTGAGCCGCAGATCTATGCGGCTTTCAGTGACAGTAGCCTCATAGTCGATATCTGCAGCAGTTGTCGGAATTGGGGCAGAAGCTCTCGTTCCTCTGAGGCAGAGCAAAGCCGACCGAAGGAGAGAGAAACACAGTCGACATCTCATCCAGGCTGTAACAAAACTTATGGGCTGCTGCTTTTGTTCGGAGATCACCTCCGCGAGTCTGGCATAGAAACATCTTGCACTTGGTCCCATCCCATCAGAGGTTGTGAACACTAGAGGAGTGAAGCTGCCTTCATCAACATTTTGAATTCTCTCCCCATATGCCCTTCTCTTGTCGTTCTCGTTCCTTCTATGTGCAGCACCGAGAGCTAGGTTGCGGTGACGTGCGGCCATGGGATCAAAAATCCTGATGTCGAAGAAAGCTCGCTGTCCCAGCGTCCAGAATCATCGAGCACTGACGTCAACACGGGCTTCGTTAGATGTGTTTGAAGTCCTATGTTGGAAGATCTCACCATCCAATGGAAGGAGGGTCGGTTCTACTAGGACATCCCGGCAGATTTCCTTCAACATATTTGCTGTAAGGTCCCTTACTTCGTCATGCCTCAGGCATATGAAGCCCCCTTTCTTGCACACCATGGCGTGATCGCAGTCATAGAAAGAGCCACACACGCATTGGGAGGGCAAACCTTCTACTAGCAGACCTTACCTTAGAGCAATGACATCTGTAAATTCTTGTTTGTTCAGACTGAAACCATTTGCCCTTATCGGTAACGTAGTTAACCAATTCGAGGCGCCCACCTCCTGCGCTATAGCTACTTTTTTTCTTCAAATTTTCTGGAACCTGCAGCAACAGTTGCTGCAACTTATCATTTTAGCAGTGCTGTCGATCTGTCGTAATGGACCTACGAATCTCGTTTACTTCACTGGTATCGACCTCCCTTGTTGCGTTCTGGGCTATTATGTGGTCCGTGAGGGCTGCCGTGAGCTTAAGTGAATTTTGATGTTCGGTGGCTGCCATCTCCTCTGGATTGGTTAGTCCCATCCCCCCAGTCTTGATGGAAATGCAAGAAGTGCTCTTTCTGGTGTGGTTAAGTGAGTGTGTTTCACTAATTTGGGAATGAACTTGACACTGATAGCCTTCTTCCAGATTGTGGAGGAGGGGTCCGATATTAGGGATAGTACGCATCAGGTAGCTCCAACGATGCTTGACTCCATGGGTGAATGCAGCAAAAGCCGCGTGTGGCTCTGTGTTAGCAATCTCAGTCAGAGCTTGGATTTCACAAACCCACTCATTCACCTTTCTCGCTACGTACTCGGCCTTGAAGTCGGTAGTGCCAATTACTGCGCCTAGATGTCTTTGGCCGTCCTTGGTTATTTTGACCTCACTTCCCCTGAAAACCTCCTTTGCCCGTTCATAATGTTCTGGCTTCACGATGAGGAAGGACTTGCTGGTGTTTGGGTGGTACCCTATTTGTGGACCTCGCGATGTTCCCAAATCCCACCACTTTTTGATGCCCACCATCATCACTACCACCACCACTACTACCACCATCATCATTATCACCACCTCATCTTTACCACTACTATCAACCAGTCTCTACCACCACCACTATCATCACAAACATGCCGCTATCACCATCACCACCACTACCACTGTCTCTACCACCGTCACTACCGCCACTACATATAACATCATCCATCATCACTACATATGACACCATCCATCATCACTACATATGACACCATCCATCATCACTACATATAACACCACCCATCATCACTACATATAACATCCATCATCACTACATATAACAGCATCCATCATCACTACATATAACAGCATCCATCATCACTACATATAACAGCATCCATCATCACTACATATAACAGCATCCATCATCACTACATATAACACCATCCATCATCACTACAGATCGGTAAAGTAGTTTCCGAGATTCTCGTGCGGACACACAAACAAACACACACACACACACACACATATATATATATATATATATATATATATATATATATATATATATAATATATATATATATATATATATATATATATATATATATATATATATATATATATATATCTTGATAAAATCACACGGGAAAATGGAAACAACGGAGTACCTTAGCTTTCGTCTTTATTCAAGACATCTTCAGAGGCAACTGGATTACATGGACAGAGAGAGGCTTAAATATACAGGGTGACCTAAAAACATGAGGTCAGGTCAAAATGATGACATCCACTAATCCCCACACCAACACACACGTAGAGGAGCTTAAGAGAAGGGTGGTGACGTGACTAGTCAAGTTAGGTCAGAAAAAAGGGGACCCACAAAATAACTATCATACATCTAGATCAAAGGTTTTTAAAGCATTTTTAACCTTGGGCCACTGACAAATAAATTTATGTAACATATTATCAGTTTTGAACTGACCATCACTAAGGTTTATTGATTTTAATTCCTTAATCAAACTAGCTTCAACAAGAAGTCTTTCTGTGACACAAGATGATTTGAAAACTTCTAAGCTTTTTTCCCAAGCAATGGGGTGATTATTATTCCTAACATGAACGAACAAGGCACTGCTTTCAGATGCAGTTCTAATATTATACTTATGTTGTTTGATTCTAAGCTGCAGTGTTTTTCCTGTCTGACCTACATAATTACAATTACATTTGCTACATGGAATACAATAAACACTACCATTTACATTCAAACTTGGGCTATTCCTTATTAACATATTAGTAATGGTTGAGTCATACTTGAAAACAACATTAATATTTTGAAGCTTGAGGGACCGAACTAACGGGACAAATTCATTACGATAGGGCAGAGTCAAAATATTCTTAAGTGTAGGAACTTGTCTGGTTTGAGAGGAATGAAAGGATTTTTTAGCCCTATTAAAACAACGATCAACAAACACAGAAGGGTACCCAAGTATCTTATCCACGTTTTCATTGTGGATTTTCATAAAATATGGAACTTACACGTCTCTCTTACGCTGTGTTCTTAATCTGTCAACAACATCCTCATCTTCGCCCCATCTACCGCAACTACAAGAAGAGTTTGCTGAAGGCTCATAGTCTCAAAAACAAGTTGAAGTTTTTGAAAGATTGCAGAGATGATAAAATTGTTCCCAAGTCCTGTCTTCCAAGTAGACTAAGAAATCTGGACAATCAAGCATTCTCTGAGTTGGATAAAGTGTTGCTAGATTCCCTTATCAAGAGTTCAAGTGATAGTGTGAAATTAGCCTTCAAGCACAGTGCTCAGTGTAAAATACTTATGCAAAACAGTGTTTGTGTTGATAAGTGGCACACCATTCGTAATTATGTATATCAACTTCTTATTGAAACTGACAAAGCCCATAAAAGAAGGTTAAATGCCAAATTAAATGCTCTGTTTGACGAGAGTTACTGGACCACATTGAGTGATCCAAATTTGTTCATAAACTTATCATCTTATGATCTACAGACAAATGAGAAACTTGTTCTTGGTTTTGGTAGGAAGTTTTCTATCACTCAACGGTGCGTTAATCCGCTTACTATTGCTAAAGGTTTAATCAACCTGGAAAAGAAGAAGTCGTCTGATGTTACAAATGAAGATATTTCCATAGCTAAAGGTTGTATACATAGTGTTTTAAATAAGAAATTTGCTTCAAACATTCCAAAAAGATTTGAAACAGCCTTGATAAACTTGAAAAGAAATAAGAATATCCATATTACCAAGGCTGATAAGTCTAATGCTATTGTTATCTTGGATAAAAGTGACTACAATGATAAGATGAATTCATTACTTAGTGATGAAAGCACGTATTGTGAGCTTACGAAAGATCCCCTGGAAAATATTAATAAGTTGTCTAATTCCAAAATGAAGATGTTATTGAAAAAGAACCCCGATCTCACTAAACAGCTCTCTCAAATCAATCCCACTTTACCTTATATGTATGGCTTGATCAAAACCCACAAGCTTAATAATCCATTACGTCCTATCGTGAGTTCTGTGGGGTCTGTTACTTACAAATTATCCAAGTGGCTGGTAAAGATGATATCCCCTCTTACAGGCCAAATTTCTAATTCACATATACGCAATAGCAGTGATTTAATTGATAAACTCAAGAAACACAACGAACCTTGCGAATTAATAAGTTTTGATGTAAATTCACTGTTCACTAGAGTACCTGTCAAAGACTTACTTTCATTTCTTAAAGATAAATTACAACTGCTAGATTTAACTATTGAACATGATACTTTCCTGAAATTGATAGAGTTATGCGTAACTGACAATGTGTTTAGTGCAAATGGGAAGTTCTACAAGCAAATATTTGGTATGAGCATGGGTAATTGTCTTTCTGCTCCTCTAGCCTGTATTTATATGGAGTTTTTTGAGTCTAGATTACTACCCAATATAGTGGACTTTATTCCTCCATGGTATAGATATGTAGATGATGTTCTTTGTCTTTGGCCTAAAAACAGTGACCCATTTGAATTTTTAGACAAACTTAATAATATTGTCCCTAGTATCACGTTCAAAATTGAAAGAGAAATAAATGAATCCCTTCCATTTCTTGATATGCTTATCATGAGAAATGGCCAAAACTATAAATTCAAGGTATATAGAAAGCCCACACAGGTAGACAGTTTCATTCACTTTTTATCGAATCACCTTGAGTCTACCAAAATGTCAGTTTTTTCTGTTATGTTCTTAAGATGTCTGCGTATTTGTGACTCTGAATTTATTGACGATGAATTGAAACACATTCGTTCTATTGCACATAAACTTGGGTACCCTTCTGTGTTTGTTGATCGTTGTTTTAATAGGGCTAAAAAATCCTTTCATTCCTCTCAAACCAGACAAGTTCCTACACTTAAGAATATTTTGACTCTGCCCTATCGTAATGAATTTGTCCCGTTAGTTCGGTCCCTCAAGCTTCTAAATATTAATGTTGTTTTCAAGTATGACTCAACCATTACTAATATGTTAATAAGGAATAGCCCAAGTTTGAATGTAAATGGTATTGTTTATTGTATTCCATGTAGCAAATGTGATTGTAATTATGTAGGTCAGACAGGAAAAACACTGCAGCTCAGAATCAAACAACATAAGTATAATATTAGAACTGCATTTGAAAGCAGTGCCTTGTTCGTTCATGTTAGGAATAATAATCACCCCATTGCTTGGGAAAAAAGCTTAGAAGTTTTCAAATCATCTTGTGTCACAGAAAGACTTCTTGTTGAAGCTAGTTTGATTAAGGAATTAAAATCAATAAACCTTAGTGATGGTCAGTTCAAAACTGATAATATGTTACATAAATTTATTTGTCAGTGGCCCAAGGTTAAAAATGCTTTAAAAACCTTTGATCTAGATGTATGATAGTTATTTTGTGGGTCCCCTTTTTTCTGACCTGACTTGACTAGTCACGTCACCACCCTTCTCTTAAGCTCCTCTACGTGTGTGTTGGTGTGGGGATTAGTGGATGTCATCATTTTGACCTGACCTCATGTTTTTAGGTCACCCTGTATATTTAAGCCTCTCTCTGTCCATGTTATCCAGTTGCCTCTGAAGATGTCTTGAATGAAGACGAAAGCTAAGGTACTCCGTTGTTTCCATTTTCCCGTGTGATTTTATCAAGATTTATCTTATCCACGTTTTCATTGTGGATTTTCATAAAATATATATATATATATATATATATATATATATATATATATATATATATATATATGTGCATATATATAATATGTATATATATATATATATATATATATATATATATATATATATATATATATAGTATATATATATATATATATATATATATATATATATATATATATATATATATATATATATATATACTATATATATATATGGGAGGGAGAGAGATGGACAGACAAACAGAGACAAGGGAAGATAAAGAGAGGCGAACGATGGTTCCATTAAGTTAATGCAAGCTGAGCGTGCCAGTGGTCTTTTCAGCCTTTGATTCAGAGCTGTGCTTGCACCGAGAAGCCACTATCATGGCATATTTAAACCTGAAAACATCATTAAACCACAACATGCATATAATATCTTGTGATAAGACTCACACCGATCGCAAAGCAACATAAAGCATCAGTGATAGAACAGGTGATAAGTAGGTATGAAATACCTAGTAAACTATGTTCAACCGAACGCAAGTACCATTCTACAAGCTCGATGTTGTTGTTATCAGGGTCGTGAGCCAAAGTCCACTGCTAATCTTGGGTGTTATAAATGGCAGTGGCGGATGAGGAGTGTTCATATCTGAGCTGTTTTGGCCAGGGCTCACTGTGAGGGCCACCACCCAAAATATTTACCCCAACATGAAGCTTCTCTTTTTTTTTTTTCCAATTCACGGAATGCATGTGAAACTTCTGTTCTGAGTCGCTGTTTATAGTTGTATGTCAAGCTTTATCTATTATTAATATTATTATTATTATTATTCATGCATCATGGTTAGGCCTTATAGTTAAACTTCAAGATAGATACTAATTCACTGTGGCTTCATGTCTTAATAATTTCACAAGGATGACAATGGCAGACGAGAAAATAAAAACATTTTAAGAATATTTTTTATATCCTATATCTACGAGGACGTTTAAGAGAAACTGGTCTGATTGAATGAAAAATTAACTAAAATGACCTTGAGAAAATCAATTCGAACATCTGCGAATTAAAGAAAATGTATTTACAATAGGTTTGAGCAATTTGAAAACAAAAATGTTAATTAAAACGAATATAAGCCAATTTAATAAAATATATTGTAAATAGGATGAATATATGTCACTGAAAATTCTTATATATTAGTGCAACACGATTATAAGCTAATTAAAAAAAAAATTGGGAAAGTAAAATAACTTTCGGCGAATCGAAAGGAATGTGAATGAATTAACAAAGGTTATTATAGTTGAATAATGATTATTTAAGAATGATTCAGTTGTGTTCTTATTTTGTTAAACAACTTCACATGTTTGTGCTCCTTCAGGGGTCAGCGAGAGACAAGTGTGAGTCAGTGCGAGCTGAGGACGTTGTTGTGTTACTATATATGAGATATAAAAACTTCTAGAAAATTCTGTAAACCTTCACTGTTTACTGAGTGTGTGTGTGTGTGTGTGTGTGTGTGTGTCTCCGTGTGTAGCATGAAACGTAGGATCATACACATACAGTCCCTAAGCAATTACACATGCACTCTCATACGCACATTTGTACTGTACATATATAACACCAAATACATAAATTTCCCTGCAGACACACACACACACACACACTACTACTACTACTTTGCTGCCACTCGAATTCGAGTATGAAGATCATCCAGCTATAATACAATAATATGAGCTATTAAGGATGTCCCCGAGGTTGGTGAGTTCTGAGGTGACTAAAGAGGCCGATACGGGACAGGCAGGTTCGATCACAGATATTGCATATGTGGGGGGCTACGTCTAGTGCGGGAGGGGCGGCGGCAGCGTCTTTCCGGCGTTGGAGCTTGTCTGCCTCGTTATGCAGTCGGGCTAACTTGATATCATTGACACCTTCTATGGTGCTCCTCCAAGCATTACGGTGTGGAGTAAAAGACACCAAGGTGCGGGGGTCGATTTGGCACTTTTTTCTGGTTTGTCTTAAGACTATCCCTATACCTTTTCAGTTGCCCGCTAGCGTTACGTTCACTATTCGTTAGGTAACTGTAAAGTAAGTGCTTTGACAGTCTACTGTCGTCCATGCGGGTAACATGACCAGTCCTGCATAGCTGTTCATGTCTAATGGTAGCCTCGATGCTTCTACAGTTGGTGTCATCAAGAATACTGGAATTTGTTCTCTTTTCTTCCCAGCGAACTCGAAGGATGAAACGAAGTCTACGTTGGTGAAAGCTTTCAAGTGCCTTGATGTGCCTCCTGTTTGTGACCCATATCTTGCTGCCATATAGCAGAGTGGGGATGACCACTGCTCGGTGTACGTGTAACTTTGTAGATAATTTCAGCTCCCCACAACGGAAGACACGGTTTAAGAGTTTGCCAAGGGTTTGAGATGCACGTCTGATCCGAAGGTGGGTAACATTAGTGAGGGTAGTCCCGTTAAGCTGGATGGATGGTGGAGGTTTGGCTGGACCAGGGGCAAGGTGAAAGAGAATCTGAGTCTTACGTACATTCACCTCAAGGACGAAGTGTGCATACGCATCTGCGTAGGTGTTCAGGATCTCCTGTAGGTCGATTTCAGTGTGAGCGACAAGGGCTAGAGAAGGTACAGAAAAGGGCCTTCAGAATTATGCTCGGAGCAGAATACTCCGGCTACACCAACGCTCTCTCCACCCTGGAAATGCCATCCCTCAGTGACCTCCACCACCAAGCACTGGAAAGGTTTGGCAGTGGACTACTGCACCACCCCCGTCATCGCCACCTCCTGCCACCTGCAGCCCCCCACCCAACTAGCGCAGTCCGCCACTACAACAAAATTCAGCCCATAAGAGCCCGCACCGATAGATATAAGAACAGCACCATCCCATCTATTGTTAAAATAATAAACAACTCCTGATTTATGTACTGTACAGCCCTGTAAATGTATTACATGCATATTATATCATTATGTCTAAATCAAATGTAAGTCTGTATATTTTCAGTCACAGGTTGCAACTCTATTAATAAACCGTTTATTAATATTATTATTATTATTATTATTATTAATGGAAGCTGCCGACACCTTTGTTCCTGCCTGGAGTCGTCTTATGTTGAAAAGACCCTTATTCCGGTACCGGATGTCCACCCAGCCGGCTGAATTTGCGATGGCACAAGCAAGGAAGGCAGCCAAGAAAATGGAAAAGTGAGTTGGTGCCAGTACACACCCTTGTTTAGCCCTCGTTTGGATGGGGAAGAACTCAGACTGGGTGCCATTGTGCAGGATACTGCCGTTCATGCCATCGTGGAGTTGCCTCACAATGGTGATGAATTTTGGTGGGCAGCCAAAACGGCTGAGGATCCACCGGAGGGCTTCCTTGTTGACTGAGTCGAAGGCCTTGGTTAGGTCGATGAAAGCCATATAATGATCAAGATGCTGTTCCCTGCACTATTCCTGTATCTGACGGGCAGCAAAGATCATGTCAGTGGTACCACGTGTTGGTCTAAAGTTACATTGTAATTCTGGGAGGAAGTTTTCCGCCGCAGGAAGAAGTCTGTTTAGGAGGACTCTGGTGATAATCTTGCCAGCTACGGACACCAGCGAGATCCCGCAGTAGTTGCCACAGTCTGACCGTTCTCCCTTGTTCTTATAGATATTGATGATAGAGGCGTCTTTTAGAGCTTGCGGATTTCCTCCTTTTCCCACATATTCTCCAGGAGAGAGTGGAGATGGCTGGTAAGAATACACCTCGGCTGGGTTTTCATCAGGCCCTGAGACTTTGTTATTTTTCATCTGTTTGAAGGCAATAGCTACCTCATCCAGGGATGGAGGATAGCTGAGGTGGGTCAGCTCTGGATGCTGAGGGACCGACCTGCTGGGTAGTCAGGACATCCACATCGGTGTTTCGGTTGAGCAGTGAATAGTAGTGCTCTTTCCAGTGCAGAAGGAGGCCTTTATCGTCTTTAATTATGGAATTGGCTGCCGGATGAGAGGACGGGAGCTGTGCCACGAGTGATTGGCCCATAAATTTTTTTAGTGAAATTGAAAAATTCGCACATCTTTTGCTGATCCTCAAATGTTTTGTTTCACATGCTTTATTTCTAAACCAGTCATTCTTTTGATCGCGAAGTACCCGCTGGGTCCCGGCTTTCTTCTTGCTGAAGATATCGGCCTTGGTCAGAGACTGTGAGTTGCTCTGCCAGTCAGTAAAAGCAGCACGTTTATCATAGACGAGTACATTGATTGAAGGGTCAGCTTCATCAAACGAGTCCTGGTGTATTCCTTCGATCTGGTCGAGGGTCTCTCTGCAGGTTTTTGTCATGACAAGGTCGAGAATATCCCATTCGGCAGCGGGATTTGGGTTGTTTGTTGTTGGGTTCTTTATCAGCCCATGTTCCAGCTGTTCTTTGAAAGCATGTACTACTGCTGGATCCTACAGACGCTTCGTGCTAAAACCTCTTCTGGAGGCCTGCTGCCTTCGCCCTTTTGGGGCGACGTAAAGTGAGAGCTTGGCTCTGACGAGCTGATGATCAGCGTCTCAGTAGTCTGAGCCACTCATGGCACGGGTGATGAGGACATCTTGGCACTCTCTTTCTCTGACAATGATGTAGTCAATGAGATGCCAGTGTTTGGATCGTGGGTGTTGCCACGAACCCTTGAACTTACCGGCCTGCCAAAATAAGGTATTGGTGATAGTGAAGTTTTGTGTAGCACACTTGTTGAGGAGGAGTAGGCCGTTGGGATTACACTTGCCTAGTCCATTTCTCCTTATGGTTCACTGCCAAATGTCAGCAGCTCTGCCAACTCTGGCATTGAAGTCACCAAGGAGCACAACCTTATCTTCTCTGGGGATAGAGGTGAGCTTTCTGTCGAGGTCGACGTGAAAGGCCACCTTGATGTTATCCTCTGCATCCAGTGATGGGGCGTAGGCACTGATGATAAAGGCATGACATGAGTGATTCAGTGGGACTCAGAGCGTCATGAGGCGCTCGTTGATCCTAATAAGCATTTTAGTTAGCCTGTGTAGGATGCGTTGGCGATAGGTAAAGCCAACTCCATAAATGCAGTTTCTCTCCGCAGCAGCCTTACCCTTCCAGAAGACGGTATAGCCAGACCCCCGTTCTGTGAGTTGACCCTCATCTGGGAGCCTGGACTCACTAATGGCTGTTATGTCGATGTTATACCTCGCCGGCTCTTTTGCCACAAGGGCAGTTCTTCTTTCAGGGTGCTCATTTGTGCCAGTATCCAGAAGGGTCCTAACATTCCATGCAGCGACCATAAGAGGATGTGCAATTTGTTTTTGTTTGGATCTGTGATTTTTATTGCATTTTCTACCGCATAAGGATGACCTTACTGCGTGCTGTCGCCCAGTCAGGTTTTTTTTGGGGGGGGGCAGGCTATGTATAGGGCACTTTGTCTAGCCCCCTCCCTATGTGGGGTGAGCAGAGTGGCTCCTCGAACGGGCTGCTCAGTTGCACATACAGGACCGGATTGCACTACTGCCTAGATACCAGTGTATAAACGACCATCTTATTTGTGCCGCCCATGTGCAACGTTGGTGAAAGTTTTCAAGTACCTTCAGGTGCCTCCTCTATGTGACCTATATCTCGCTGGCTTACAGCAGGATGGGGAGGAGCACTGAGCGATATAATTACAGCTTTGTAGAGAATTTCAGCTCCCTACAGCAGAAGACACGTATACGGAGTCTGCCAAAGGCTCCAGATGCACTTCTGATCCAGTATTGTATCTCTTCATCGATGTCAGCAGTGATGGATACGTGGGAGCCAAAATATTGAAAGTGGATAACATTAGAGAAGATAGTACCATTAATATGGATGGATGGTGGAGGTGTGGCTGAACTAGGGGCATGCTGGAAGAGAATTTGAGTCTTAAGTACTTTAACCTAAAGGCCGATGGCGTTCAGGATCTCCTGTAGGTTGCGTTCAGTGTGAGCGACGAGGTTGAGTTAGTCCTCATACTGAAGTTTAGTGAGGGAAGCGGCCGTCACGTTTGTTCCTGCCTGGAAACGTCTTATGTTAGAGAGTCCCTTCATCCAGCACTGGATGTCCACCCCGCCGACTAAACTGGTATGGACATTAGTGGGGAAGGAAGCTAAGAATTAGGAAAAGAGAGCTGGTACCAGCACACATCCTTATCTTACCCCCGTTTGGATAGAGAAGAATTTCGACTAGGTGCCATTGTACAGGACACTGCCGTTTATGCCATTTTGGAGTTACCTCACAATGGCAATGAATTTTGTGGAGCAACGAAAACGACTAAGGGTCCGCCAAAGGGCTTCCCTGTTGACTGAGTCAAAGGCCATGGTAAGGTTGATGAAAGCCATGTACATGTCACTACTCCGCTCTCTGCACTTTACCTGTATCTGGCGGGCAGCAAAGATCATGTCGGTGGTGTAATGTGATGGTCTAAAGCCAAAGTGAAATTTTGGGCGGAAGTTTACCGTCAGCTATGTCCAGCAGAGACATCCCACAGAAGTTGCCACAGTCTTACTGGTCTACCTTGTTTGTATAAACATTGAAGATGAGGTGTCTTTTAGAGCTTGTGGTATTGACTCCTATTCCCAAATACTGTAAATCCGGGACAGTCTGGAGACGGCTAGGATTCCATCAGGCTTTGTTATATTTCATTTGCTTTATGGCAGTTGCTACCTCATCACGGTACCTAATGGTAAATCTTTTTCCAGTGCTGATGGATGCATTCTTCATCTATAATTAAGGAGTTACTGTCGGATGAGCGGAGGGGGCCATGTAGGAGTAGATGGGCCATATAATATTATAGTGAAATTAATAAATTCATGCATCATGTATTGATCCACAAATTTTTGCATTTCACACACGTTACTTTTCCATCATTCATCCTTTAGAGCTTGAAGTTTTTGTTCGACCCTCACTTTCTTCTGGAGGAAAGTATTAGCTTTGGTCCGAGACTGAGGGCTGTTCTGCCAGTCAGTGAAAGCAGTACATTTACCATTGACAAGTACAGTCGGAAACCATAATCTCTAGCCCACCTGGGTCGGTGCTGGAGGTTGGTACAGCGTCCTTTCTGGACGGGGGCCCACTCTAACTATCACGAGGCAACACACGCACGAACACACACAGTCATAGTATGGCTGTATAGATGACATTATGTATAAGTATTGTATATGTCATTTTATACTCTGCATTATCTTCATTATATATGGACACGAAGAAAAATTACCATAGGTTGTAGTTACGAAATTATGAATGGAAATAAACACTTCCAAACCACCCAGTGAATCCACATAACGTTTAAACGCTTGTGTGTGTGTGTGTGTGTGTGTGTGTGTGCTAGACCACGGTGCTTCCATCACACCCCATCTATATCTTTTATTTTCCCATCATTTGCGTAACTATATGAAAAATCGTGTTTAATTAACTACATATTTCAAAAACCTTAAATTACATGTGGATCAGTCACTCCTCATTTGACACACTTATAGTTTAATACTTTGACCATCCCACCTGGGCACATGAAGGCCCACGGTAACTCTCACGGGGCAACATACCCACGAACACACAAGTTATGATATGAACCCTGTCGCGATCCCACTACCCTTTATACCTGGGGAGTGAAACCTACCCCAAGTTATTTACAAATATAGGAACAATTAGGGAACACGGCAATAATTATCCCCACAAAAACCTACTCAACTAAATGTACTTGAATAAGTATGAACAAGTTGAAATAAGTAAGTCACAAAAGGGAAGATAATTAATTAATTCAATTTATGTTCTAAACGGAGTAATGACTAGCAAACATGAATTTAAGGGTATAAGTAACTGTATATTAAAATAAGAGTGATGCCGGAAGGGTGAAAATATACCGTAAGGAGTTAGACCAAACGAATATTACTTAACATAACTATATTACACAGACATACAAAATATATACATACAACAATCCCTACAAAATAGTTATTTCCTACCAAACAGGAGATTCCTTACCACCAGGATCCCTTCCTAGGCCTAACTTAACGTGTCACTAATACCTGATACCCCTAGGGCATTGCAAAAGACTGGATAAGGCACTAGACAAGGGTCAAGGCTAGAGAACGAATGGACACGTCTACCATATGCCACGGTTTTTTGCTACTGGGGAAGCGTGGGGCACGCCGTGGAGGAGAGCGTCTCATATCACGTGATCCAGGACATTTGCTGGATAGTTTATATAATTAATTAATACTACTTTTGATTTGACTTAACAGAGTAAGACAATGATGCATATTAATAACATACATAAATATACAATTAACCTAAGTAACTAAGAACAATAATAATATAATAAGTACAATTAACAAGTTAATAGCGTGTGTGAAATGTAGGCGTGAACATATGCCTCACGCCATGCGAGTTCCCGAGCGCTCAGGCACGTGACACCTCCCCCAAAAAAGTGAGCGTACAACTAACTGGAAGCGAAAATAGATATACAGCTACACAGTGAAAGTAATAACTAACACAATCAGTTTAAATCAATATGAAGCAAAATAATTCATAATATAAACACAAGGTACTCAATGACAATAAAACAAAAAAATAATTTGCATATAGACATAGTTTCTAAATAATCAGACTCGAGAAAGTGCATCAGCCAACACCTTCTCTTTTCCGCGGATATAGGAAATGTTCAAGTTATAGGGCTGAAGTGATAGGGCCCACCTCAAAAGTCTTTGGTTGGTATGTTTCATCTTGTCAATAAAAGTAAGTGGGTTATGATCAGTGAACACTTGAACGGGATAAGCAGCGCTGCCATTATATACTTTGAAGTTTTCTAGTGCCATGATCAGTGATAAAGCCTCCTTTTCAATGGTGGCATAGTTTCTTTGATATTGGTTAAATTTTCTAGAAAAATAGCACAGCGGATGAAGCACTTGATCACTCTCACCCTCTTGCAGAAGCACAGCACCGGCGCCAACTTCACTGGCGTCGACATGGAGAGTGAACTGTTTCTGGAGGTCAGGTGCAAGTAGTACAGGAGCATTTGCCAGCAGGGATTTAAGATTCTCAATAGATTCCTGGCAAGCCGTAGTCCACTTGAAGGTTTTTTTGCCACTCAGCAGGTCAGTCAGGGAGAGGCAACGGAGGAGAAGTTTGGACAAAAACGGCGGTAGTACCCCGCCATACCCAGCAACCTCATCACACTCTTCTTATCGCTTGGCACTGGATACTGTTGAATTGCCTCAATTTTGGCTGCTATAGGCTGGACTTCCCCTTGTCCGACCACATGCCCCAAGAAAGTGACTTGGGCATGGCCGAACTCAGTTTTGACGAGGTTCACCGTCAGCTTGCTTGCAGCCAGTACGGAGAAGAGGGCTTGTAGACGACTCATGTGATCTCCCCAGGAACTGCTGAAGACGATGAGGTCGTCTAGGTAACAGCTGACACCTTCCAGACCAGACGTGATGAAATTCATGAGGCGTTGAAAGGTTGCAGGGGCGTTCCGCATACCAAACGGAAGGACTGTGAATTGGTACAACCCCTCAGGAGTGACAAAAGCAGAGATGGCCCTGGAGCGATCAGTCAGTCTTATCTGGTAGTAGCCCTGGAGGAGATCCAACTTGGTCACGTACCTTGCCTGTCCAAGATCGTCGATCACGTCGTCGATGCGTGGCAAGGGATAACCATCGGGTTCAGTGACAGCGTTCACCTTGCGATAATCCACACACAGCCGCATTGACCCATTCGGCTTTGGTACTAGAACCACAGGGGATGCCCATGAACTGATGCTGGGTTCGACGAGGCCTAGCTCTTGAAGACGCTGTACCTCAGCTTCAACACACTCCCGCTTGAAGGCATTAAGACGGTAGGGACGCTGTCGGATTGGCTTGGCTCCCCTGGTCTCAACGTCATGCTCCAGCACTGAACAGGAGAGTGGGTAATCACCAACTATAATAAGATACTCCTGTAATACAGACTTTATATTATTGGCTTGGTCACTAGAGAGATGGCACAACTTAGCACTGGGGTCCTCCAAGATAGTCGAGTTTTCCACTTTTACACTAGACCCATTCATTATTTTAGAAAAACACTGATCTTTATCATCCTTACACTCTGGCACAATGATTCAAGTTGGCAAGGATTGATCAACACAAGCAACTGCTTTTCCCAGGGTTTCGTTACGAACATGATATGACTTTAAAAGATTGACATGGATAAGGCGTTTTTTCTTACGCCGTTCAGGGGTGCTAATCACATAATTCACGGACCCCTGTTTTTCTAGTACTTCATATGGGCCACTGTATTTGGATTTAAAAGGGTGATCATGTAAGGGCAGGAAGGCCAACACCTGCTCCCCCACTTGGAATTCTCTAGGTTTTGCCTGATGGGCCTTATCAAAATGCAGTTTCATTTTCACCTGAGCACACCTTAAGTTGGACTGTGCAAGTTCTACAGCCAGACGCAACTTCTCCTTGAATTGGACCACATATGAAGCTAAGGGCGTCGCGCTCTGATCACTCAACCAACACTCTTTTAACACCTTAAGAGGCCCTCGCGCCTCATGTCCATAGACGAGCTGGAAGGGCGAGAATCCTAGCGACTCTTGTTTACTGTCCCGAACAGCAAACAAAAGCAGGTCAACTCCCTCGTCCCAATCCTTCCCAGTCTCCAGACAGAAGGTGCGCAACATGAGTTTTAGTGTCTGGTGAAATCTCTCTACCACCCCCTGTGACTGAGGGTGATAGGCCGAAGACCTCAACTGCCGGACTCCCAGGGTTTGCATTACCTGATTAAACAACCGGGAAGTAAAATTGGAACCCTGATCTGACTGCACCACTGTAGGAAGGCCTACTTGAGTGAAGAAGTGGGTTAAGGCTTTGATAACATTCTTCGCTGTGATGCGGCGCAAGGGAATGGCTTCAGGATAACGGGTTGCACAATCAATAATGGTTAGCAAGAACTGATGACCACGAGGGGTCTTAGGTAAGGGACCGACACAATCTATGACCACCTTACTAAAGGGCTCTTCAATGACTGGGATAGGCTGCAGAGGGAATGGTTTAACACTGGGGTTCGGTTTCCCCGCTACCTGACAATCATGGCAAGTGCGACAGTAAGAGCTGACGTCTTTCTTCATCCTAGGCCAAAAGAACTGGGATAAAATTTTTGCATAGGTCTTCCTAACTCCTAAATGACCACCCACCCCATCATGAGCGATACTAAGTACGTCCTGCCGCAAAGGTTTGGGAATAACAACTTGATGATAAACTAACCAAGGGTGATTGGCAGGAAAATTGGAGGGACGGAACTTCCGCATTAATACACCAGACCTAGTGTAGTAGCATTTTGATTCTTGCTCAGCTTCTGTCTCAGTCACTGACCTATTGAGAAAACCTACTAGCTCAGGACCCCCTGCTTGTACCTCAATAAACTTACTCCTAGTGATGGGAGAGGAACCAAAACTAGTGACATCTGGGTTCCTATCTCCATCAGAACTAATCTGGAGGTTATCTGGTTGTGGGGAATCCTCAAAAAATTCACTGAGACCAAGATCAGTATGGTCCGGCTGGATAAGATTATCCTCGGACTTCTCACAGTCCTGGAGGGAAACTTCATCAACTTCACTCGTCTCTTCTACCTCTGTACTGCGGCTCATGCTACGGGTCACAGCACACGCAGGGAACAACCCTGGAAACACTACTTCTAACTGCACAGTATTATTCTCGGCAGTGGGATAAGATGAGATCACAACATTAGGGAACATCATGTCGCCAACGAGGTCATTTCCTATCAATAGAGAGACCCCTTCTACAGGTAAGCTATCTACTACTCCTAACGTGACATAGCCTGACTTTATGGGTGACCGCAGGTACACTTGACAAAGGGGAATACGCGACCCACCGGTCAAACCGTTCACAAGCACCCAGCTACCAGTATAGCATAAATCCAGGAATGGAGCAGCTTCTTTAGTAACAAGAGATAAGGCTGAGCCTGTCTCTCAAGAGTTTAACAGAAGTGGGTTGACTGAATTGATCCAAAGCTAAGGAACCAGGAGAACAAAATGGTTCAAAGGTTGATATCACAGAAGAGGGGGAAGCATCCAGGGCAACAGTCTGACTGAGGGCAGTGACACAGGGCTCCAATAATTTCTCCGATTGCTCGGCCACCCTGACCAAAAGAGCGGGGGATCCTTGGTGAGAGGAATATCTTTTCTTTAACTTGAGACAGTCGCTGATGACATGTCCTGGCTTCTTACAGTACCTGCAACTAGAGTTTCTCTCACTAGTAGGAGTAGATCCACCTGTCCCATGGACCATGGGCTCACCTGGGGTAGATGATGCAGAACCTGAGGGTCGGGTCGGTATGACAAGAGGCAGGGACCCCGATGTAGATGTTGGTGTGGGCCGCTTGAAGGAAGTGAAGGACTGGGACATGGGAGCATAAGACCTGGAATTTACATTTCTATTAGTTAAGGAATAATGGTCAGCCACTGGACCAGCATCAGCCAGGGTACAGATACCTCTCTGATCCAAGTGTGCTCGAATGTCGCCTGGGATACACTTTCTAACCTCCTCTAGCAGGATTAGTTCAACAAGCTTGTCATGTTCTACATGGGCAGACTCACTTTCAATCCACCTCCGACAAAGGACCTGTTTCTGCCTGAAGAACTCCACAAATGTTTGTTTGTCAGTCTTCCGGCAGTTTCGGAACTGTTGCCGGTAGGCTTCAGGAACAAGTTTATAAGCGCTCAAAACCGCTGACTTAAGAAGGGCATAGTCTAGACATTGATCCTCAGAGAGGGCAGAAAACACATCTAATGCTTTTCCAGTGAAATATCTATAAATTAGTTGAGACCATTGAGAAACAGGCCACTTGTTAAGTCGGGCAATTTTCTCAAAAAGAGAGAAGAACTTGTCTGGTTCTTCCTCATTAAATTTAGGAACACTGTTGAGACATTTGTCGACACTGAATGTTGAAGTATTACTACCCTGAGCCAAACGTCGTTGTTTGAAAGTTTCCAGCTCCACCTCGAGTCTCTTGAGTTCAACTTGTAAGGCCAAATTACTTGGTGTAACAATTTCCTCCGAATTTCCCGACGGTTGGGCTATGATTTCATTGTCAATAAGGTAGTTGAGGACAGCCTCTTTAACCTAGCTTTATTCATGGAAGAGCGGCCTTCTACTTCATAATAAGCAGCGAGGGATTGCCACTCTGCCTTAGTAAGCCCCTTCAGTACTTCGGCTGAAGGTGAAGCCAAAAAGCTTTCCAGGTCAAAGATGTTGAACTCAAAATCGAGTAGCGAAAAAAAAGTAACCGTGGCAGCTAAGCTAACTAGCTAGCTAATTAATAATATCAAAATGCAATCAACTGTATAACACAGCAAGGGATTAACCAAACACCTGGTACACAAGATAAGGGTTAACTCACCAGTAGCTTAAGCAATAACAGGAGTAATATAAATGAACACTGCGAACACAGCAACTTGCATCCAAAAATACTTAGCGATGAAACAACACCTGGCGAGTAACAACACTTGATATGACACAACAATGGTGGTTTGTTCCAGGACACAGGCCCCCACTTGTTGCGATCCCACTACCCTTTATACCTGGGGAGTGAAACCTACCCCAAGTTATTAACAAATAAAGGAACAATTAGGGAACACGGCAATAATTATCCCCACAAAAGCTAATCAACTAAATGTACTTGAATAAGTATGAACAAGTTGAAATAAGTAAGTCACAAAAGGGAAGATAATTAATTAATTCAATTTATGTTCTAAAGGGAGTAATGACTAGCAAACATGAATTTAAGGGTATAAGTAATTGTATATTAAAATAAGAGTGATGCCGGAAGGGTGAAAATATACCGTAAGGAGTTAGACCAAACGAATATTACTTAACATAACTATATTACACAGACATACAAAATATATACATACAACAATCCCTACAAAATAGTTATTTCCTACCAAACAGGAGATTCCTTACCACCAGGATCCCTTCCTAGGCCTAACTAAACGTGTCACTAATACCTAATACCCCTAGGGCATTGCAAAAGACTGGACAAGGCACTAGACAAGGGTCAAGGCTAGAGAACGAATGGACACGTCTACCATATGCCACGGTTTTTCGCTACTGGGGAAGCGTGGGGCACGCCGTGGAGGAGAGTGTCTCATATCACGTGATCCAGGACATTTGCTGGATAGTTTATATAATTAATTAATACTACTCTTGATTTGACTTAACAGAGTAAGACAATGATGCATATTAATAACATACATAAATATACAATTAACCTAAGTAACTTGGAACAATAATAATATAATAAGTACAATTAACAAGTTAATAGCGTGTGTGAAATGTAGGCGTGAACATATGCCTCACGCCATGGGAGTTCCCGAGCGCTCAGGCATGTGACAAACCCTTCCAGGCTTCACTATCATTATCATGTTATGTTCATCGTGCTCTGTATCTTGTTAACTACTCATAGTGTCACTACATGGAGGAAAATCTATATTAATATACTGTAATATTGCATTTTATTGCAAACAGTAAAAAATCTCGTTTAAACATTGGACATGAGGGAAAGCACCACACACTGGAGTTACGAAATGAAGAACCGAATCACATCGGAATGACCGACCTGACGTCATGTGTAGGGAGGCCTGCCGTATCAGTTTGGACATGGTTGCTCAAAGGGTAAGTCGTATAATATATATATATATATATATATATATATATATATATATATATATATATATATATATATATATATATATATATATATATATATATACACACACAGATATATGCAAGTAAATCACTGTAGGTGCGCGTGATCTAGGTATATGCTGATAACCACCAGGAAAGAAGAACACACGAAGTTCCCAAGCGCTTTCGTGTAATTCACATCTTCAGGGGTGAGTACAGGTGGTTATCAGCATATATATATATATATATATATATATATATATATATATATATATATATATATATATATATATATATATATATATATATATATATATATATACGTGCGGGAGCGTTGTCTTCCCTCAGACGACCTTGAACTCAGTCTCTCCAATGGCGAGTCGTTTGAAATTACACTGAAATTTCTGAATTTGTTGAGGTGATATAATTTTGTTGAGTGCCCTTAAGGCCTATTCATTGTAGAGTTATTAATTTCTATTTTTTTTCATACCATTTTCTCAGTGATTGATATTATTTTGTTGAAAGCCTTTAAGGCCTGTTTCATGTGTGCAAGCAACATTTCTTAATACTTTAAATTTATTGTTGTCTAATGAGGCATTGTCTGAATTTCTAATATTTTCAATATCATGTATGACCTTTATTCCCCAGAGTAGTGTTTTAAGTTCAGGTTAAGAGGTGGGCATATTGGTGTCCCATTATTTGATTGTGTTTGTAGTGTTGGAGGGAATGTAAGTGTCTAAATTCTACAGTGTGTCTCATTCAACCCAGTCACAGACCCTATCCTTCCACTGGTCACGGACAATTCATTTTGTTTAGTAAATTTAAATGTTCTTGTGCTGATTCGGGAATTTTCTCAAAGGGCGCTTCCACTGCAATTACCATCTATTAACTTTAATAAACCCCAAGTCAAGTGAGAAATTAAAGTCCAGTAAAATTCCGACCGGTTACAAGTGGTAGCAGAGCGTAGTTATTTTTATTTCGTGACTGATAGTTCTGTGGTTGGGATAATGGAGGTAATCATGGAGTGGATGGAAACGGTAGAGTGTGTGACCCCAGCTCTACTTATGCTCGCCTTGGGAATGGGTTTTTTGTGGTTGACGGTGCGGGGTTACTTGGAGAAAAGGAGAGACAGCCCGGGGTTGGTACAGTTGAGAGAAGAGTTCGTGGAACGTATTGGGAAGCTAGAGGGAAAAATCCGGGGAGAGTACCAGGCACGATTGGAGCAGTTAGAACTGAAGATCAATGGGGAATGTCAGGCATGGGCGAATGAAATCAGGGGAGAGTATGGAGTATATGTACAACAGTTAAGGGGGGAGCACCACACACAATTGCAACAGTTAGAGAAGGAACATCAACAACACCTAGCTCAGTTGAGGGATGCACTAGATAGGGTAGAGACACAGTATCAAATACACCACGATGAGACAATGTGGGAGATGAGGAGACACAATAGTAGAGAGGGAACTAGTCTCGGGGCTGGGTTGACCATGTCTAAGTTCGACGTTAGGCCAGGAGTAGAGGTAGGGAAGTGGTTAAGAGAGGTTGACCGAACCCTCAACCTGCTAGACAGAGACGAAGTCAGTCGAATCCAATTCATAATAAGGCATCTTGCGGGGCCTGCAGCAGATCGCGTATACAATGCACGCAGAGACTGGGAAACCGTAGATGAATTAACTTGTTATTTGAAGCAGCAATATGGCGGGCAAACGGCCACGTACGACGCTATTCAGAAGGTGATGAATCGGAAACAAGGGAGCAACGAAACTCTTCTTGAATATTATGATGCTCTGCTCGATTTAAAAGATGAGTTGAACCACCATGGACATAAATATGATAAGGCCCTGTTGGGAGATGCAATCACTCTTGGGCTCAAGGAGGAAAAAAGCCATATGTGGTTATTGGAGGAGATCCAGAAGTATCCTCACCGTAGTCTAGATGAGTGGATCACGGGGCTGAGAGAGGCGGAACAAAAACGAGCGGCTTTGACGGAGGTACCGCTGACTAAGGGAAGAGAGAACGAACCGCAGGCTGGGGGCTCGATTCTCCCGATGTGCTATGCGTGTGGACAAGAGGGCCACCTCAGATTAAATTCCACGAACAGGTCCGGACCAGGAGAGAGTGTCCCAACGGGATACGTGGCCAGTGGCCAGCATCGAGTTGGAAATAACAATCGGAACTGGCGGTCGGGAAATGGTCAAGGCCAGGCAGTCCCCGCCAACCGTTCCTGGCCTCACCAATAGATTCCACCGGCGATGTTATGAACCAAGAGAGAGCGGACCCGTGGTCAAGCGTGGTCCGCATGACAAATTTAATCACGACAGAAGGTACCTTAAGGCTGAAAGCAGAGTGTCCTAAGGTTTCGGTGCTGGTAGCGGGTCGTGAAATGTGGGGTTTAGCAGATACTGGGGCAGAAGTGTCGTTAACTGATGAACACTTCTACCGCCTGCAGGTGTGGTGCTACAGCCCACTCGAATAAGGGTAAAAGGGGCGTCAGGGTTTCCAGTGCCGTGTGTGGGGTGTATTCGGGTCACTATGGTTGTATGTGGGATGGAAGTCACTGATATGGGGCTGTTGGTTTGTCCAGGGATTGAGACCCAGTGTAAGGGGCAATCGCAAGTTGGGTTGTTGGGGATGAATGTGCTGGGGGAGGTTGCAGAGATTTGGCTACACATGTATCACTTGTGCAGGGAAGCCAGGAAAATTGCTTGCATGAGGTTAGGCAGTTATATGCAATAGAGGCCATCAGCCTGGGGTATTTTACGACGGAGAGGAAGAAAAGCCCAACCATTCCTACCCGGAGTACTCGGTTGCTGTCAGTATGTGTTCCCTCATTAAGCCAGGTGGCTAACAAAGAAGTCGTGATTGAAACTCTAACAATGGAGGATGAAGGTTGGATGCCAGAGGGTTTGATAGTGTTGCCGACAGCTGTAAGAGTGGTGAGAGGCATGACCCAGGTGGTGGTGGCAAATCTGTCTGATCGTCATAGGAACTTGAGGGGCAATTGGCAGATTGGGAAAGTTGCTTCTGGGACGGAAGTCGAGGCAGACATCAGTGAGGAGGTGTATGTGAGGACAGTTCAATCGGATGCCCGTACGGAGGTTAAAGTGCACACGGAGAAAATGAATGAGGAACAAGAGCGTGCAGTTAGGGGTTTAATAGAAGAGTTCAGTGATATTTTTGAAGGAGAGGGCCAGCCCATAGGAAAGGCTATTGGGGTTCAGCATGAGATCCCAGTGACTACAGACAGGCCAGTTAGGGTGCCATATCGGAGGATCCCTCCAAATCAGGTACCAGAGGTGAAGCAGCACATTAGCCAGCTGTTAGATCAGGGAGTAATTCAGCATAGTGAGAGTCCGTACTCTGCCGCCATTGTAGTAGTGAGGAAAAAGGACGGGATGCTGAGGTTGTGCATTGACTATCGTGACTTAAATAAGGTCACGGTACGCGATGCGTTTCCTCTGCCTAGGATAAATGAAACTCTAGTATCTCTGACGGGGGCCCAGTTTTTCTCAACGTTTGATCTGGCAGCGGGATATCACCAGATAGAAGTAAAGCCTTCAGACAGTCCAAAGACTGCCTTCAGCACAAACTTCGGACACTTTGAGTACAGGCGACTGCCTATGGGATTGTCAAATAATCCGGCAACCTTTCAGAGATACATGGAGCGGATTTTAGGCGATAAGATTTTCTCCTCGTTGCTTGTTTACCTTGATGATGTGATGCTGTTTACAAGTACAATAGATCAGCATATAGTCAGATTGAGGAAATTATTTGCAGGATGAGGGAGAATAACTTACGATTTAAACCTAAAAAGTGTGAAATAATGGCTTCCAAAGTAAGCTATTTAGGATATCAGGTGTCAGTTGAAGGCATCACAGCTGATCCTGAGAAGATTAGGGTAGTAATAGATTGGCCAGTCCCTCAGACGGTGAAAGATGTGCGGTTCTTTGTAGGGTTCACATCATTTTATAGGAAATTTGTTAAAGGGTTTGCCCAAATAGCTGCTCCACTGCATGCTTTGATACATGGGAAATCTAAGGATCGGGTAGATAGTGAGTGGGGAGAGGAACAGCAGCAGGCTTTTGAGAAACTGAAAGACAGGGTGACGCAGACACCGGTGTTGGCTTGCCCGGATTTCACCCAGGAGTTTAAATTAGAGACAGATGCAAGTTTTAGTGGGCTAGGTGCGGTGCTGTCCCAGTGGAAGGATGGCAGGTTGCATCCGGTGTGCTATGCAAGTCGGGGCCTGAGGAAATCAGAACGTAACATGAACAACTATAGTTCTCGTAAGTTAGAGATATTAGCACTCAAATGGGCAGTAGTGGATAAATTCAGGGACTATTTGGCAGGGAAACATTTCACAGTCTATACAGATAACAACTCACTCAGTCACCGAGAGAAGACTAAGCTAGGTGCCGTGGAAAGTAGGTGGAATGCGGTTATCGAGCAGTTTAACTTTACTATAGAGTACAAGCCGGGGAAAAGCAACATTGTGGCGGATACTCTCTAGAATCCCGACGGAACAGGAGGAAGATAGCGAAGAAGAGTATACAGCTATGCATGTAGTAGAGGAGAACGGGGCAGGAAGTAAGGAACTGTGGACGATGGATGGGCTGCGTAAGGAGCAAGAAGGCATAAACTATATGACAAAACTGCGAAGATGGTTGGCGGGAGAGCTGCCGGAGGACGAGGTACAGGTAGAGCTCCAAAATGATGACTTCCGCAAGATGTACCGAGTGAGGAAATCCCTGATCGTAAGAGAATAGGTTGTCTGGCATAGAAGACCCGAAGGGAAGAATCTATGGAGGGAGGTGCTAGTGTTATCTCCAAACTTGCAGGAGGCTTTGACTAGAGCCTGCCACGACGAGTTTGGGCATCAGGGGCGAGATCGCACTCTGTCGCTGGTGCAGGAGCGAGGTTTCTGGCCAGGCATGGGAGAAACAGTGCGAGACTACATAGCCAGCTGCGAGAGGTGTGGAGTAGCAAAAGATGAAGTGCCAAAACCTCAGCTGCATTTAGGGACGATTGAAGCTGCCAAACCATTAGAGACACTGGCTGCAGATTTCACCTTGCTGGACAAGCGGCAAGGATTTGAGAGTGTCCTGATAATGGTTGATATATACAGTCGTTACACTTGGGCCTTTCCCACCAAAGACCAGAAAGCCTCGACGATTGCAAAGATCCTGGTGAATCGGATCTTCCTGGCAGTGGGTGCCCCTGAGCGACTGTTGACCGATCAGGGAAGAAATTTTGGCAGTGAATTGGTCCGACAAACTTGTGCCACCTTTGGGGTGAAGAAAATAAGGACGTCAGCATATCACCCACAGGGAAATGGTATGGTGGAACGGTTCAATCGAACCCTGCACGGTCTGCTGGCCACCCTCGAGGAAGAGGAAAAGAATAAGTGGCCAGAGCATCTGCAGGCAGTGGTGTCACAATATAACTCGACTCCGCATGCCACGAGAGGGTTTTCCCCATTCCTGTTGTTTTACGGGAGAGAACCAAACCTGCCGTTTGACCTTAGGCCGGAAGCAGACCCAGAGCCGGTAGATGAGTGGGTGATGGTGATTAGAGACAGACAACGAAGATTGCAGGAAGCAGTGGAGATCAATGTGCGGAGACGTAAGGAAATAAACAGAAGAAAAAGAGAAGAGAAAGCCCACGAGAGTAGCTGGGAAGTGGGCCAGGAGGTTTTGTTGAGGAACAATGTAAAAATAGCCCGGTGTAAGCTCCAAAATCATTGGTTTGATACGAGATGGCACATTGTTGAGGTCCTAAATCCAAGGCCTGGTTTATACCGCATTGAGCCCAGTGAGGGAGAAGACCTGGAAGCGAGAGTGGAAAACCGGAGCAAGTTTGAAGGCTGCTCCACCCCTAAGGCATCCGGGAGACCCAGCGATGGATGAATCTGAAGATGAAGACGAGGAGCCCCCACCCCAGTTGAGCAAGATGAAGAGAAGTAGTTCAGAGAGGTCGATCGAGCCTCCAACTGAAAGACTAAGCCGACAAATTACAGTTAATGTGCTCCTGTTAATGAAAAAATGCAGGTTGTCGAGGGTGAGTTGGAGGAGTCGTGAGTAGGGAAGAGGGGATTGGAGAGATGGTTAGGTCAGAGATGTGCGTTGAGTAGTGGTTGCTGTCATGAGCGGGACTGAGTTGCTGTCATGAGCGGGATTGAGTGTACGGTTGTAATGGCCAGGGCCTCACTAATATGGACATGTACATTGTCAGAGGGCTGGTCTGCCGGCATGAGGTTCGGAGACGTGGATTGAGTCAATCGTTGAAGACGTGAGAGCGTTCGTGTGGACTGAGTATTGTTTTGACATTGGTTCCTCTTAGTTCAAGGGCCTGGCAAAAGGAGAGCAGTTTGATTTGGACTTAGTATTGCTTTGACATTGGTTCCTCTTAGTCCAAGGGCCTGGCAAAAGGAGAGCAGTTTGATTTGGACTGAGTATTGTTTGACATTGGTTCTCTTAGTTCAAGGGCCAGGCCAAAGGAGAGTATGTAGAATGTGGATTTGGTATTAATTTTGACATTGGTTCTCTAGTGTAAGGGCCAGGCAAAAGGGGAGCGTGTTGTTCTGGTTGGTTTCGAGTTGGGCTAGGCAAGAAATGGAGTTGCTGGTTGCGAGTGGAATAGTACAGAGTTGAAGGTGGTTTCTAAGTTGTTTTCTCAGCACATGAGGGCAGTGCTGCCTTCTTATAGGGGGTCGAGTGTTAGCAGGAGGGAGAAAGAGAGAAGAGAAGACGGAAATGCTGCATTTAGCACATTGCAGGTGTGAGGTGCAGTTTCTCAGAATTTTTTTTAGGGGGGTCGTAGCATACTTTTCTCAGCACATGAGGACAGTGCTGTCTTTTTTTAGGGGGGTCGATTGTAATATTCAGAAATTTCAGTGTAATTTCAAACGCCGCGCCATTGGAGAGACTGAGTTCAAGGTCGTCTGAGGGAAGACCGCGCTCTTGCACGAAGCGAGAGTTTGAGGAACTAGGCCTATATGATATTTAATGTAATTTGCCGAATTAATAATGATGCGATTCATGAAGTTAAGGGACTATTATTGAATTTGAAATTATTATAGATCGTTTATCAGTCTGAATAATGTTACGGGTGTCCCAAGAAAGTTATTAGTTAGGCGGAAAATATGTCACGTAGGCCTAAGCTAACGCCTTGAGAGGACACGAGGCTGGCTGTTTCTCAGTTACGCGAAAGTGATCGGACAGACAGGACGTCCCTGCTCGTCCGTCCACAAACGGTCACATGTTCTAGTCACCTGTGTTGCGCTATTGCAGTATAACAAGTAAGTCTCATTCGATCTCAGACAGGGTTTAGATAGGGCAGTGATAAAGTTATGAAGAGCTAACAGTGAGTTAATTTCAGGGTTTCCGTCAGAACCCACTTGACTGCGAGAGATTGACTGCCGCTTGAGACTGCCGTTGATGATTGAGGATTGGCGATTGTCGCCGTTGGACCGATCAGTGTAGGCTTGTCACTGGTTAGCCGGGTAGCAAAGGATCTCTTGAGTGAACCTAGCCATCTGGGTGCCCAGCTAACGATGTGACGATCGTTTGGGGTCATCTGCCCTCCTCTACCTCGACTCACAATACCACATATCTCAAGCAGCTTAGTGAAACCTTTTTGCTAACGGGAAGCTAAAGCTTCTCTCAACTGTACAAGGTCTGATTGGCTCACTCCCTTCCGTTTCATGGATGTACTGGGGGTAAAGTGAAGCCAGCTGAGTGATACAGTGTCGCACACTGGGACCAAGTGTCCAGTGGAGCTTAGAGGTACATTTTCCAAGGTGGAGAAAGGCTGATTTGGACCTTAAACTACGGGTGCCTGTTGGTTGTGCCTTAAACAACTACGGAGTGCAGGTGGAATCTGTGTGTGTGTTAGGTTAGGAAGCATGGTTCTTGGGTATTGGTGGACTCAGTAACTTCTAAATAATAGTGACAATATTTTTGTGTGTAGTTAATACTATTTTTTCAGTTACTAAAGTAGGCTGTGTGCATTTAATATTTTCTTATAATTTCAATCTCAGGTATAACCCTTGTTCCCCAGAGCAGTGTTTAAGTTTGGTTAGGAGGTGTGTATCTGTTGGGGTAATATAGTTTTGCTGAGTGCCCTGCAGGCCTACTCAGGGTGGAGTTAATAAGTTCTATTTTTGTATACCATTTTCTCAGTGCTGGATATCATTTTGTTGACTGCCCTTAAGGCGTATTCATTGTAGAGTTATTGATTTCCTATTTTTTTTATAAAATCTTCTCAGTGATTGATATTATTTTGTTGAAAGCCCTTAAGGCATGTTTCATGTGTGCAAGCATCATTTCTTAATACTTTAAATTTATTGTTGTCTAATGAGGCATTGTCTGAATTTCTAATATTTTCAATATCATGTATGACCTTTAATCCCCAGAGTAGTGTTTTAAGTTCAGGTTAAGAGGTGAGCATATTGGTGCACCATTATTTGATTGTGTCTGTAGTGTTGGAGGGAATATAAGTGTCTAAATTTTACAGTGTGTCTCATTCATCCCAGTCACAGGCACTATCCTTCCACGGGTCACGGACAATTCGTTTTGTTAATAAATTTAAGTGTTCTTGTGCTGGTTCGGGATTTCTCTCAAAGGGGCGCTTCCACTGCAATTACCATCTAATAATATTTAATAAACCTCAAGTCAAGTGAGAAGTTAAAGTCCAGTAAAATTCCGACTGGTTACATATATATATATATATATATATATATATATATATATATATATATATATATATATATATATATATATATATATGTATATATTTATATATATATATATATATATATATATATATATATATATATATATATATATATATATATACTTTCCCTCACCCTATCAAGCTAGTTAGCATAGCATAACCAAACAGCCTCGCAAGGACCAATAGGTCTGTATATAATGTGCGTGCATGCGCTAAAATCACCAAGTATATTTTACTATTGTCTCATTTTCCATGGGTTTTCTTACAGTTCGGCTGTGAGTTTTCTATTTAGTCTACCTGCCAGTTCAACAGAACTGCTAACCATCCTCCCAGCAACTCCTCCTGCATCATCGCACCGGTGACTGGTGAGTAGAACGGATTCCCTGAATATACAGGCTGTTTCATAAATACTATTCATTACGTAAAGGGGTGTTCCTGACATATGAGAATATAATATAAAACATAATGCCTCGTACTGAGAACATGTGACAGACGTAATGAGGGGAAACAAGCATTTGCTGACGAATTATGGGTTACCCACTAATGGCCCCATTAATATAATTTTGTGGATATGTAACATGTGATAACACTATCTGAGACTGGACACTTTATTTAACAATCATCATGTTGCCTATTCCACTGATATTGACTGCTAGATCAATAAGGCTGTAAAGTAACAGTTTGACAACACTGCGTCATGCTTCGCTGTCATCCTTCACCCGCATAATGATGGTTACTCCATATCCTATAATATGTTGAGTTTTCCTTTATGAAAGTATATAAAATGCCCCTTGCAATAGTGCTTTATCCTATTATTTTCACAGTTATGGAGGTTCAGCCACAACATCATGTGAGGCCACCTCGGACGAGAGCTAATCGACCTGAGGTGATAACGAGTCGCGGCAGGATTATTGGATATCACAAGGCTTGGAAGGGGATACGGGAGATTAGCCGCCTTCTTGGTATCTCCAGGGATACAGTCAGGCTTTGGGAGAGAAGATATAAGGAGGAGGGTCACGCGCTCACCAGGCCCCGACCAGGAAAACCAAGAGTCACCACACCAGCGGCACATCAACAGATTCAAAGGGCAACAGAGCGAGCGCCACTCTCAACTGCCGTGCGTATAACGAAGGAAACAGGAATTCAGTGTCACCCGATAAATACCAGGAGGCGAATACAGGAGACTGGCCGACATTTTTTCATCCCAGCACGTAAGGAAACCTTAACAGATGCACACAGAGAAGCACGTAAAAGGTTTGCTGAGGCGTATGCGGATGTGGGAGTCGATTTTTGGAGGTCCGTCATTTTCACCGATGAAAAATGTTTCTCATCTGTCGCAACAGTCGGTCGCCAGTGTTGGTTAATACGTAATTCAAGATATGCTCGAAGACACATCCATGAGACATCGACAAGCGGTCGTGTGACAACCTCCATGCATGGATGGATGTGGTGGGTAGGTGTTGGTGAACTGACGGACATTGAGGGACGCATGAATGCAGACCAGTACATAAATATTCTAGAGCAGTATTGGCCAACCTTTTGTGTGATGTGATCGCCTTTTTCCACAGTTACCCTTACGCGATCTACCAGCCTAATATTCACCCATTGCCATAAAATATGCAGATTCTTAGAGAGAGAGAGAGAGAGAGAGAGAGAGAGAGAGAGAGAGAGAGAGAGAGAGAGAGAGAGAGAGAGAGTAAAATAATAATATTTTTCAATAATTGTTATGATATATTGTTAACATGACATAATCATAAACTTACTTTACTAATGAGATGGTTAGCACTGCATGTTGTCCCAGCTTTGTGTAATTTGGACTGAGGCGGTGACTGCTAGCCTCAAGCAAGCATCCAGGTTTTCATCTGACATTGTTGATCGGTATTTGGATTTGATGTGTTTCATGTGTGAAAATGTTGATTCACAAAGGTACGTTGATCCAAAAAATGCTGTGAGGTACATGGCACATTTTATGACATTGGGATATTTTTCTTCACTGAGAAGGTTTCAGAAACGTCCTCCTGTTGCCCTGGATTTGATCTGAATATCATTTTTAAGCTTCAGAAACTCATTTTCGACTTCAGATATGTCCATGTTAAATCCTGATGCCATTCTAGATGCAATATCATCAACATTTGTGATTTTACCAAATGGAAAACACAAATATGTTGCAACAGGTTCTATTGTTGCTATATCTTGAAACCGTCTGTCAAAATATGAGGCAAGGTTTTGTACCTGTTCAATATATCGAGCACTGTCAAACTGGTCACAGTCTTTTCCTTGGTTTTCTAGTTCAGACAACATATTTCTGAATTTCGTAGTTGATGTTGATGCAGCTGCGAAGACACTAGTTTTAGTTTCTGCTTAAAATCAGCCAGAGGACTAATCATGTCAACTATAGTTTCATCTTTCCCTTGCCGATCTACTGTAAGTTTAGTTTATTCAGCATAGCAGTCATGTCAACTAAAAAAGCTAAATCTAACAGCCACACTTCGTTGTGCTTAAAAGATCAATCTTTTGAGGCTCAAAAACAAGTTAGGAAACCTATCATCACTCCTGCACATGGCAATGAAACCACTGATTCGGCCAGCCAATGCAGGTGCCCCATTAGTATTTTTAGATACGAGCTTACTTACTGGCAACTGTTTACTATTAACAAAATCACTGAAAGTCTGAAATAAGTCTTCATCCCGAGTTTTTCCTTTTAATGGTAGAATTTTCGGCAGTTCCTCTTTGGTACTCATGTCTTTAAACACCATTCTCATGAAAAACATAATTGTGATGTATCGACCACATCAGTAGAATCATCAAATTGTAATGAAAAGAACACACACTCATGTATGTCTTTATTCAGTTGTTCACCCAAGTCCTCAGCCATGAATTCACAGCGCCTCATGACAGTGTTTCTTGATAACTGAACATCCTTAATAGAAAACAGTATTTCAGACTTATTTTTGAAATTTTCAAACAACGAATCTGCTGCTTCTAAAAAGGCCTCTTTGAATACTTCTCCATCTTGAAATGATTTTTTTTTATGCTTTGTAAGTACTCGACTCACCCTGAATGATGCAATGGTTGCTACCCTTGATTTTGAGCTCGCTTCTGTAAAAAGAGTTTGTTGTGCAGTAAGCTGTGATTTCAGTTCATGAACTTTCCTCTTTCATAGTTCACTTTTGGGTGGGAAATCATTATCATACTTCTTGTGAAAACCTTTGAAATGCCTTTCAGGATTTTCTTTCTTAGCTAGAGCTGTAGACGCATGGCAGATCAAGGACAGACACTTCAAATTATTCATGGTAAAATAAGTCTTCTTCCCATTCATTGTGAAAATGGTAAATTTGGGTATTTTTAGTACTTGATCCAGAACTCATTTTTGGGTCAGTTGATGGCCAATAACCTATATTTGGAAAATATAAAGTCGTACGTGAATACAAGAATTACTTTTTTCCATGACTTTTCCTACATGAATATGAGAATTACGAACGTTACAGCGTGACGTTCTTAACTTTTTTTTATAAGCAATTGTCAGGCTAGTGTGGACACTTTTGTCTACTCTAGGGTTGCGGCGAGATGACAGATGACAGAAAATCACTGCATTGTTGGTGAAAAGTGTGTAAGCTCGCTGGGCGAGGTTGCCAAATATGATTCTCTCCCTCTTTACTTTTGACAAGACTCTTCAATATCGAATCGACTTTTTCATTACCAAATTCATTAATACAAGGTTTAACGTGCATTTGTAAATTTATGAAAGCAAATACCTGCCTAGTTTTAGCCTACAACTGATGACAACTTGCTGATCAGTTTCCTCGCCAGGAACCAGCCAGCACCGGCCCTTATGAACGCGAACACTTCCTATCAGGTTCGGCCACACACAACATGGCACAGTCGAAGTTTTTTTGTATGGATCGCTCTGATGTGTCCATAATGATAACACTGGTCAACATAAAAAAAAATTCTCATGGTTCTGGATCAAAACAGTCTGATTCTAGTGTAATTGTATGTGCTGAACTCAATTATGACATTCGTATAGCTGTATCAGGCTCAGTTTTCCAGAACCAGCATATCTATATATTTAGTGTACCATGCTATTCATACAGTAATTTATATGCTCATTGGTTCCACTTATGCAATTATTTTGTCCTGATTTGTGCTTTTTTGTTTGTTTCAGTTTGCTGATTCATGATATTGCATATCTACACCTGCATGATTTGTAATTACTCTGAAATTAACAAAACATGGAACGTCGCAAGTGTGTGAACGGTGTTGACAGTTTTTGCTACATATGTGGTGCCTTCACTCCTGGTAGCCTCAAGAAACCAATCACAAAAGCTGTTCGACTGAACTACAAAAGTTACTTCAAATGTCATTTGGGTGACCAAGACAAGAAATGGGCACCTCATGTAGCCTGTAAGTCTTGTGTTAACCACCTGAGCGAGTGGATGTGTGGTAAACGAAGTTCAGGAATGCCGTTTGCTGTACCAATGATATGGCGTGAACCTAAAGACCACAGTAGTGACTGCTACTTCTGTCTCACAGGTATTAAGGGAATAAAAATCAAGACACGAGGCAAGGTACAGTACCCCAATATTGCTTCTGCAATCCGACCAGTACCGCACAGTGCTGAACTTCCAGTCCCAAATCCACCGACTGAACAAGAATTGAGTGATTCCGATTCTACCTCTACCTCAATGGAAAACGACTACCAGGATGACTCTGAAAATACCAGGCCTAAACTATTTACTCAAGAAGCGCTTCATGATCTCATCAGGGACCTAAACTTGTCAAAAGAAAAGGCTGAAGTTTTGGGATCCAGACTAAAGCAGCGTAACCTGCTAGAAGATGGAGTGCATATCACTACAGTGCGTTACCGACATAGACAGCTGTCTGCATTTTTCAAGATGGCAAACAACCTTTGTTCTTGCGAGGATGCAGTGTCTCTCATGCAACAACTCTGCAAGTCTGAAACATACAAGACAGAGGATTGGAGGCTGTTTATAGACTCAGGAAAAGACTCTCTGAAAGCTGTTCTTTTACACAATGGCAATCGGCTCCCATCTGTCCCAATAGCTTACGCAACAAAAATGACTGAGAGCTATGAAACAATGAACATTCTGTTGGCCGCTATAGAGTATGAGAAACACCAGTGGAAGATATGTGGCGATCTCAAAGTCATCAGTTTACTACTGGGCCTTCAGAGTGGCTACACAAAGCACATGTGCTTTTTGTGCTTGTGGAACAGCAGAGCTGATGCAGAGTACTATGTGAGAAAGGATTGGCCGACAAGACCAAGAGATGCGTCTGGAAGGTTTAACTGTGCTCACAATCCGCTTGTAGATCCAGAAAAGATATTTTTGCCTCCACTGCATCTAATGCTTGGTTTGGCTAAAAATTTCATCAAAGCTATGGATCAATTCAGTGCTGGGACTCTATACTTATTTCAGAAACTAGGTGGTGTGGTTTCCGAAGCCAAGTTGAAAGCAGGTGTCATGAATGGACCACAAATTCGTATACTAGTTAATGATAGCGAATTCACCAAAACATTGAACCCACTGGAAAAAAAGCATGGGAATCATTTGTCAATGTGTCAAAGAATTTTCTTGGAAACTATCGTGCTGACAACTACAAAGAAATCGTAACAACCATGCTTCAGAATTATCATGCATTGGGAGGAAGGATGTCCATGAAATTGCATTTTTTCCACTCTCATATTGAATTTTTCCCAGGTAACCTTGGAGACGTTAGTGATGAACACGGCGAAAGATTTCATCAAGATATCGCCATAATGGAGAGCAGATATCAGGGACAATTCAGTCCTAACATGATGGGCGACTATTGCTGGACACTGCAACGAGAAGAGAGCAAGCTGTACAAGAGAAAGAGTAAAGTTCAGAAGCACTTTTAGAACTTCATAGTTTGTCATTATAAAGGATTTGAACTTATGTTTTTTGGTACAATTTTTAATGAGCTTATCTGTGATAGGTTTAAAATTGTATCTTGCATGACGCGATAATGTTACTATATTTACTATTTTTTGTATTCTTTAAGAAAGTAGGTCTGATGGTAGAATGAAACATCCAATTAATATTCATTAATATGAAATTAGTCATGAAAGCACAGTCACATGAGATAATCTCTCATCTTTTGCACGACACGTGATGGAATATTAAATATTTGTACCTATTGATTTTTTTATAAAACCTGGTCTGATAGAACAAAACAAATATCAGATTCGAATTCAGCAATATGAAATTAGTTGTGTGAGCTTGATCTCATATGTGAACCATTTTGGCTGTTGACCAGTGTAATCTATTCCCAGAAAAAAAAGTCTAAACAAATATAATTCCCAATGACTATAAGTAAAATTTGAAGAGGGTTTTTGTATTGCAGCTGAAGAAGGGTGGATCATTAAGTTTAACGAGTAACTGATCCACATTATTTGGGTAAATAAAAAAATGAAAACAAGCACTTAGCCATATGGATATAGTTACACGGAAGAAGGGAAATAAGGATGAACCATGGTTTTGATGGAAACAATGTGATCTGGGACGATGCTCACAATGACGAATGGGAGAAACCTCTTTATGAAACATCTTACCTACTAAGGATGAAGCTGAATGTTACAGAACACACACACACACACACACACACACACACACACAGTGTAACTTTGTGTGACGCGTTGTCTGACTTGGGGTGGCTTTGAGCGAACCATCCACTTGATATTACAATTTATGTATCCTTCCTGTCCATGATTTATAACAATAACTGTAGGGTAAAAGTTTCAATATTATACTAATAACACTGTCATGTATTGATACTATGACTAGTTTCCAAGATACAGAGCATGATGAACATAACATGATAATGATAGTGAAGCCAGGAAAGGTTCATATCATAACTTGTGTGTTCGTGCGTATGTTGCCCCGTGAGAGTTACCGTGGACCTCCATGTGCCCAGGTAGGATGTGTATGATATGGACACGAAGTAGTACCTTAAGCTGTGTATTCTTATATTACTCAATTAATTATGTATAGTAAAGTATTACAGAACATGTATTAATTCTATGTAAAATTTCCATTTATTATGCACCATGTTATGTATATTAATTATCATATTTACATTTTATGTATTCAGCTTGTGAATGCTGGCATCTGTACAGGCCAGCGCGCAGGGATACATAGAGTAGAGGCCACCAGTCCTTATGGTGTGGAAGCGAGTTTCTTGGTCCATCTGTATATATCTCCCGTACGAGAATAAGAACCTATTATTAAGATAACAAGTGTTTGTGTCTACCCTCAGTAGTGTAGAACATTTTGGGTACCAAAGACAAACATAGATGGCGCAGAGAATATTTCTCAGTGAGATACAATGGACCCAGCCTTCCCGCCCGGACTGTGTTAATGGCTTCTCGTCTTCAGCTTCAAGGATTTACAGCAAGACTCCAAGCCTTTAGACTTACAGTGTTGTGAAGTGCTATGCTGTGTACAGTGCTGTGAAGTGAAGTGTTTTGTGAAGTGCTGTGTTGTGCATTTTAATCAGAATTGTCTGTGCAAATTGCGGTCTGATGACTAAGGGAGCGGCCCAACAGTGCGTGCGCTCCCGCCTCTGGTCATATCGTAACTGACCAGCGCGACGCTGCCCAGTGCTCGCCAAGCCTCTCCCGGCAACCAGCCATACACACACACACACGCACTCACAGACCCACCTTATATTATATTCTTGCGAATTACTTCAGACTTCTGTAATTCTGTGCATAGATTACGAGGGGCTTGTATGTATATTATGTATGCTGGATTATATATCATGTATGTATATTATGTATGTGCTCCATTTATGTATTATTTATTCAGCCTAGCTGGCAGCGTGTGGCAATGTTATTACCATATCCCACACGCTTAATTAATGTGCCTGGCGACGTATGGAAGCTGCTAATGTATCACTTGCCATACGTCGCCTATAGCAGTTGACAAGGAGCTTAGCCAGGGAGACCGCTGCTCTCCTCTGTGTACATACTCTTATCCAGTAAACCGAACCTACAAAACTATACAGGTGTTTGTGTTCTCTCCTGTATATAGAACTTATTATTCAGAACCTAACAGGGCTGACCCGGTCTTTTGCACAGATAGAGTACAGAAGCTGTCGGCATGTCTCACAGGGATCAAAATGATACCCTGGACGATGGAGTTATGAGTATAAGTCTAAGAGACCTCTCTCCACCCACACTCAGGCCCCTCGCTCCCCACAGTGACAACGCCAAATCACCCACAGAATCTCCTCGCTCATCGTGAGCAAGCTCTCCTACGGTGCCTTCGTCTACAGATCTCCTTCAACTGATTAAGTGGATGGAAACTTCTCGACGCCAGGACTATGTTGCAAGGAGAGAAGAGGAAGAAATTCGGTTCAGACAGTCTGAAAGACGGCGCCACGAAGAGGAACAAATACACAGAGAACTAGAAGATATACGTAGAAGTGAGGATGACCTGAGAAGAAGAGAGGATCAAGCCAGATTTGAAGTCTTGATTTCTCTGTTAGCCTCCCCACAACGATCTACTTTACAAGATTCGTCTGCTTCTACTAACGCTGATACGACTAGAGGTACTGGTACCTCATTTCCCAGAGTCGATTCAACAATTCCTCAAAAGGCTGCAGCACAAACGCCTCCCTCTCTGAAGTCTGACGCTTCCTATCAGATATTTCGGGAATGGCGTCGACGTTGGCGAGACTATGCAACAATGGTTGACCTGTCAAGTTTACAACAGCGTAAACAGATGATACAGCTTCGTATGTGCTTGTCCTTAGAGACACAACGTACTCTCAAACACACACTTCAAGTGCCTCCTACGACAACTCTGAGTGTAGAGGCCGTTCTCGACAAGTTACAGGAACATGTTAAGGGACAGCGCAACGAAGCGCTTAGAAGAAGAGAACTCCTCGAATGTAAGCAGCTTGATGGAGAATCTTTTGATGCATTTTTTGTAAGACTCAAGAGATGTTCAGAGGAAGTTGATGTTTGTCCTGGAAATTCTCAAGTCTCTGAAGAGACACAACTCAAGACAATTATTTTAACGGGTATTCGAGATGAAGAGCTAGTTCAGCATCTCATTTCACTTGACCCCACTTCCTCCCTTCAAGATGTTGTTACAAAATGTCGAGCGTACGAGGCCGCCAGGTGTGCGACTTCAGCTTTACGCTCACAACCTGACCAGGTGAGGGCGGTGTCTTCCTACAGAAAGGGTAAGAAGCAGCAAGGTAACAGCACCCCTCACCCTCCAGCTACACCTTCAGCAGCAGCTTTGTGTAACAGCTGCGCGAGACAGCATGATGCCTCCCAGTGCCCAGCTGCTCAAAGCGTGTGCAGAAGTTGCGACCGCCAGGGTCACTTGGCTTACACAGTCAAGTGCCCTGCTAGCAAAGTTCAGTGCAGACTTTGTGGTCGTGTGGGCCATTATGACAAATGTTGTCGTAAGAAGACACAGAGAGGACACCACCAAGGATCCAAGAAGTCATCCTCAGGTAGTGCTAGCACGCCCTCTCCTTCTGGCAAGCATCAAGACGCTGTGTCCAGTCGTTCCTGCCATCGTGTACATTGTTCCACAGACACGACGCCCCAGCACATCAGTGTCGTCATTTCTCACGGTAACTTGTCATCCAGTCTTCAGATGTTACCTGACACCGGTGCTGACGTCTCAGTAATTGGTCCACAACACTTAGCAAGTTTGGGAATACCCAGGAGCAACCTACAGCCCCCTCCTCAGACAACGAAACTGACAGCTGATGGTTCCAAGATGGCTCCAGCTTTGGGATCTTTCTGGGCTACTCTTACCTTTGGTAAGCAGTCTTGCTCAGCCCGGATTGATGTTCATGATGGGATCCCGACTCCGCTTTTATCATATGGCCATTGTCAAGAGTTGGCCATTATTTCCAAGGAATTCCCCAAACCTATTTTAAAGGTCACCCATGTCAACAGGTTGAAGGAACTCCCTATCTCTACTAACACGTCCCCTTCTGATGCAAGAGCTTACCTTCTCAAGGAGTTTGCTGACGTGTTGGTTACGAAGAAATCTTTAGGATCCACACCACTCAAGCCGATGGTGGGTCCACCTATGAAGATTCATCTTAAGGATGGTGCCACACCTTTTGCCATCCACACCCCTCGTTTGATTCCTCACGCCTACAAGGAGCTAGTTAGACAAGAGCTTGACTCCATGGTTGCTCAGGGAATCATCAAGCCGGCCGGAGACGAACCTTCACCTTGGTGCCACCCTCTCGTCCCCGTCGCCAAACCTCGTGGTGGAGTACGGATCACCACCGATCTGTCAAAACTTAACCAGCAAGTTTCCCGTCCAGCCCACCCTTCACCCACACCCTTCGCAGCTGTTCGAAATGTGGACCCGAAGGCTAAGTTTTTACAACGATGGACGCCTTATGTGGTTATTGGCAGATCGAGTTGGCCGAAGAAGACCAGCATTTGACTACATTCATCACACCATATGGAAGATATCAGTATTGCAGAGGCCCCATGGGATTTGCCGCTACGGGCGATGCATTCTGTCAACGTGGTGACGCGGCCCTTCAAGGAGTCACGAATTGTGTCAAGGTGGTTGATGATATTTTACTCCATGACGAAGACTACTGTGCCCACCTCTCCCGAATATATGAAGTTCTCACCAGATGTCGAAAGTACGGGATTACCCTCAACGCTGACAAGTTTGTAGTCGCCGCACCATCAGTGAACTTCTGTGGGTACACTCTCTCAGCATCAGGTATCGCAGCTGACCCGGAGAAATTAAGTGGAATCAGGGATTTTCCAACCCCTCCCAACCTGACAGACCTTCGTTCTTTTTTGGGTCTGGTCAATCCGCTGGCTGAATTTTCATCTGACATCCCCGCCGCAGCCCAGCCGTTACGCCGTCTGCTGAGCCCCAGGAGGACATTCCTGTGGGCCCCAGGTCATCAAGAGGCCTTCCAGCGAGTCACGCAGGCCCTCTTAAGATCACCTGTCCTCGCCTGTTACGACCCAGCCCTACCCACCGTCCTCCAGACTGACGCCTCCAGACTCTACGGCGTTGGTTACGCCCTTCTGCAGGACCATGGCGGTGGACAACTCCGCTTAATTCAGTGTGGATCCCGGTTCCTGACGGACGCCGAGACCCAATATGCCACAATTGAGCTGAAGATGTTGGCTGTTGTCTGGGCGATGGCGAAGTGCCGCTTCTACCTGATAGGACTTCAGCACTTCACCCTCTTCACGGATCATCACCCTCTTGTACCTATTATCAATCACTACTCTTTGGATGCAGTAGAGAATCCTCGCCTTCAACGTTTGAAAGAGAAGCTCTCGTCTTATCTCTTCACGGCTGTGTGGCGTGCGGGTAAGCTGTTGTGCATCCCGGATGCCCTGTCCCGCGCCCCTGTCAGTCGCTCCACCCCAGAGGACGAGATGTTGTGTTCTACAGCTGCTGCATCCCTCAAGTCAGTAGTTTCATTGAAGGCCGTCTTCACATCAGAAGAGTCTACAGCACCGGATGCAGACAAGACCCTTGAAGATCTCCGCACCGCAGCCCGGGCCGACCCTTCCTATATCCGGCTCGTCGACTGTGTGTCCCAGGGATTTCCATCTAACCGATACGACCTTCATGAATCGCTACTACCGTACTGGAAGATACGCGAGGACCTCTATTGTGACGGAGACCTCGTCTTGTATGGTCCACGAGTAGTCATTCCTGCTGCCCTACGCCGCCGTACCTTGACCCGCCTTCACGACAGCCATCGAGGAGTGGAGGCCACCAAGCGACGGGCGAAGCAGACTGTATTTTGGCCCGGAATCGACGCGGACATTGCAAGTACCGTCCGTGCCTGTGAGCCGTGCCAGATTCTGCAACCCAGCCAGCAACAGGAACCTTTCATGTGCGACGATAACCCTTCAAGACCCTTCGAGTCTGTGTCGGCCGATTTCTTTGCAGTAGCAGGGAAGTCCTTCCTCGTCATTGCCGACCGATTGTCTGGATGGCCTGTTGTCGTCCCCTGTGGTAGTGATACAACGGCTACTGCTACCATCCGGAATTTCAGGCATTACTTCAGAGAAGTCGGTGTTCCCCTCCGCCTCAGGACTGATGGAGGACCCCAGTTCACCAGCCACGAGTTCCAGGACTTCATGGACCGTTGGGGAATCCGTCATGTCGTGACCTCGCCCCACTACCCCCAGGCGAATGGACACGCTGAAGCCGCAGTCAAGACTGTTAAACACCTGATCCTTAAGGTGTCACCCTCAGGAAATATTGACTGCGAGGACTTCGATCGAGGTTTGTTGGAGTTACGCAACACCCCGAACTTCACCGGACGCTCCCCAGGCCAGATTCTATATGGACATCATCTCAGGTCTTGTGTTCCTGCCCACCTGAAGTCTTTTTCTCAAGAATGGCAGGCCAAGACTGAGGAATGTGACCGCCGTGCAGCAGAACGAGCCGCAGATGTCGCTGCTCGGTACAACTGTCATGCCCGCCCTCTTCCCAGGTTGAGTATCGGCCAGCAGGTCAGGATTCAAGATCCGGTATCTCACCGCTGGGACAAGGTTGGGGTTGTCATGGGAATTGGCCGGTCCAGGGACTACCAAGTGCGTCTTCCTAGTGGTAGAGTATGGTGGAGGAACCGTCGTTTCCTCCGATCTGTGGAGCCGCCTAGTGTTGACCCTTCCCCAGTTGAGTCCCCTAATGTTGATGCCTTTACAGTAAACCCATCCCCACCTTGTGTTTCTGCCCCAGTACTCCGCAGGTCCAAGCGACTCAGAAACAAAAGGTCCGCTTAAGATGAAACTATGAGCGTATAGGGGGGAGGGAGGTGTATAATATGGACACGAAGTAGTACCTTAAGCTGTGTATTCTTATATTACTCAATTAATTATGTATAGTAAAGTATTACAGAACATGTATTAATTCTATGTAATATTTCCATTTAATATGCACCATGTTATGTATATGAATTATCATATTTACATTTTATGTATTCAGCTTGTGAATACTGGCATCTGTACAGGCCAGCGCGCAGGGATACATAGAGTAGAGACCACCAGTCCTTATGGTGTGGAAGAGAGTTTCTTGGTCCATCTGTATTTATCTCCCGTACGAGAATAAGAACCTATTTTTAAGAAAACAAGTAGTGTAGAACATCTTGGGGGTACCAAAGGCAAACATGGAGGATGGTCAAAGTATTACACTGTAAGTGTGTCACATTAGGAGTGACTGATCCACATGTAATTTAAGGTTTTTGAAATATGTAGTTAAATTAAACACTATTTTTCATATAGTTAGCGAATGATGGGAAAATAAAAGATTTAGATGGGGTGTGGTGGAAGCATCATGGTTTGGCACACACACACAAACACACAAGCGCTGTAAACGTTGTGTGGATTCACTGGGTGGTTTGGAAGTGTTTATTTCCATTCATAATGTCGTAACTATAACCTATGGTAATTTTTCTTCGTGTTTGTATGTATATTATGTATGTTGTATGTATACCATGTATGTACTCTATATATACACATTATTTATCTAGTCAGTAGCGTGTGGCAATGCCCCTATTTCATGTCACCACACGCATAGATAAATGTGCCTGGCGACATCTGGAAGCTGCTAATGTACCACTTACCACATATCGCCTGAGAGGTCAGAGTGAGGTCAATTGACCCCTATAGGAGTGTAAGGACTACCTGCGCTTGTAAGCGCACTCCTGTATATTTCCGTTAATAAGAACCTACAGAACTCTACAGGTGTTTAGGTTCGCTCCTGTAGTTAGAACCAAGTACCCCGAACATCTCCATGGCGCAGTGAGTATCAAATGATCGATTAAGTGGAAATAAGTGCGTTCGTGTAAAATCAAGGCCGGTAAACCTCCTCCGTCAACTCACTCCATCAACCGTCGGCATTGTGTCCCACAAAAATTCGTTTGAATCACCAACGAGTTTTGAGCAATGTTTCAGTGACGCAAGTCCCTGTGAAGTGCTAAGTGCCCCTCGTGTGTGTGTAGTGTTAAAGTGTGTGTCCTAAGGTGGAAGGCTGATATAGGGCATTTGTGAGGAGTGGTGCGTCAGTGCGACCGTCCCCGGCTGCCTCGAGGGTAACTCACCCCCCACTGCTAACCCCCCACTGCTTCCCTCCGCGCTCCCACCGCTTACACACACCAACCCACGCACGAACACACTGACTGCAGTCATTTCTTCATATATATTTTATATATATAAGTTACTTATCTGTGTATTCAATTAATTTTGTTGTATCAGATCTGGTTGATACGACGGGCTGACCTGTGAACACTGATTTGAGATACAATATACAGATAAAGTACATATGCCCCTGGCCTCACGCAGGGGTGTCCCTAGCGCCCGGATGAATCAGACGGATGACAGCTCTACAGAAATGGATGACCAGTCAGTGCGTGAAGCCCCACCCTCTCCCAACACATCTCCCAGGCACACCCCTCGACCCTCAGCCTCGTCCTCAGAGATAATTGCTCTGATGAAGCTTATGAGGGAGGAAAGGCGTCTGGACGAATCGAAAAGATGTGCTGAGGACCACCAAAGGAGATTGGAAGATAACGAACGGTTTGCAGCTTTGATATCTAGCCTCACTGCTAATCAAGCACTTGGCCCTTCCACTGCTCCGGTACCGACCGGCTCAGATACCTCGTCAACGCCCTCTACCAAAGTGGTTGTCCAACCCCCACCCACCTTGAAGACTGATCAGACTTTCCAGACTTTTTATGAGTGGCAGCGACGGTGGACTGATTATGCTACAATGGTGGATCTCCAGAGCTTGCCACAGCCTAAACAACTCATTCAGCTACGTATGTGCCTGTCTTTGGGAATGCAGCATGTGTTGGAACATACGTTGCAAGTGCCCCCGACGTCATCGTTGTTTGTAGAGGAGGTACTGGATGTTCTAGAACGGTACATCAAAGGTCAGCGGAATGAAGCTCTCCGCAGGAGGGAAGTGTTTAGCTGTAGACAGATGGAGGGTGAGACTTTTGACGATTTCTATGTACGACTCCAGAGAGCCTCAGAAGAGCTAGACATATGTTCCGGCAATCACCAGCAGTGCGAGGAGACCCAGTTGCAGCAGGTGATCCTGTTGGGTGTTAAGGACGAGGAACTTGTCCAACGCCGTACCTCCCTCGACTCCTCCTCCTCTCTTAAGGATGTATTGACAGTATGTCGCTCCTATGAGGCTGCCAGGTGTGCTACCTCTGCCATCCGAGCTCCCCCTACAGCCGTACGGGCTATGAACCAATACAAGAAAGACAAGAAGTCTGCCCCAACGCCTACGCCCACCATGGCCACGCCCGGCTCCCTTTGCAACAGCTGTGGTAGGCAGCACGGAACACAGGTGTGTCCAGCTGCCGAGTCTACCTGCGACAGTTGTGACCGCAAGGGGCACTGGTCACTTACAGTATGGTGCCCAGCCAAACGCGTCCAGTGCAATGTATGTGGTCGTCTGGGCCACTACGACATGTGTTGTCCGACCAACAAACCTAAGAGACAGCGTCGGCGGAAGCAGCAGCGCCCTTCCACCAGTGAGGGCCGCCCACAGTCGCCAAATCAGAGGCACGACGACCCTGGACAAAGCCCGACCCATATTAGGAGGGTGTACTCATCGCGTCCCAGAACCAAAGTTCCCCAGCACGTCAGCGTCATCGTGACCTACGGCAGTGTGTCATCCTGTCTCGAGATACTGCCTGACACCGGCGCTGAGGCTACGATCATTGGTCCCCAGCATTTGCAATGCTTGCGGCTCTCTCCAAGTGATCTAGGACCGCCTCCCAAGGACCTCCGCGTCATGGCAGACTGTTCACAGATGGCCCCAGCCCTAGGTTCACTCTATGCACATGTCACCTTTGGCAACAGGTCGTGTCAAGCCTGGATTGACGTGCATAATGGTGTCCCGACTCTTTTGCTGTCCTACAGACATTGTCAAGAGTTGGCCATCATCTCCCAGGACTTCCCAACACCGATTCTCGAGGTAAAATACGCCAACAGGGTGCACGAAGGGAGCAACAACTACCCTGCTGCTGCCCTACCCCTACCTCTGGCCAGTGACACCTCTCCTTCGGTACTTGTCCCTGCTGCTTCACGTCCCCATGCCTTGGCTCGCCTCCACGACAGTCACCGTGGAGCCGAGGCCACCAAACGGCGTGCAAGACAGACTGTGTTCCGGCCTGGCATCGACCCCGACATCTCCAATGCTGTCCAGGTGTGTAAGCCCCGCCACGTACTACAACCCAGCCAGCAGCAGGAACCCTTCATGAGTGACGACAACCCCACCCGCCCCTTTGAGTCTGTGTCGGCCGACTTTTTCTGTGTGTCAGGAGAGTCCTTCCTGGTTATCTTCAACCGTCTCTCTGGTTGGCCGGTTGTCATCAAGTGGGTAAGGATACGACATCTGCCGCCGCCATCAGCAAGTTCCGCCACTACTTCTGTTACGTGGGCGTTCCTGCGCGCCTGCAAACCAAAGGAGGGCCCCAGTTCACAAGCCGGGACTTTGCTGTGTTCCTCGACCGATGGGAGTCCGGCATGTGTTGTCACCGCTGAGGCTGCTGTCAAATCCCTGAAGCACCTCATTCTCAAAGTGGCTCCTTCTGGGAATAATGACTGCGAGGCCTTCGACCAGGTTCTCCTTGAGCTCCGCAACACACCCAATTACATCCGACGCTCCCCTGCCCAGGTCTTGTATGGACGCCCCGTCCGTTCTTGTGTCCCTGCTCACCCTCAGTCCTTCTCCAAGGAGTGGCAGGCCAAGACAGAGGATGTTGATCGCCCAGCCGTCGAACGTATTCAAGACGTCGTCGCCCGCCACAACGACCACGCCCGTCCTCTCCCCAGGTTGAGTGTCGGCACCCAAGTCCGTGTCCAGGACCCGACCTCCCTACGTTGGGACAAAGTGGGCGTAGTCATGGGTTTCGGTAGGTCACGGGACTACCAGGTGCGGTTACCCAGCGGTCGTGTGTGGTGGAGGAACCTCCGTTTCCTCCGCCCCGTAACGCATTCCGGTGACCCCACACCAGTGCTGAGTCCCATATCCCCCCCCAGAGATTAAGCCCCTCGACGCTCAGAACGGATCCGCAGGAAAAGGTCCGCTCAAGACTTTGCTATGAGCGTATGGGGGGGGGGGGGGGTAAGGTGTATGTATAATATGTATGTTGTATGTATACCATGTATGTACTCTATATATACACATTATTTCTCTAGTCAGTAGCGTGTGGCAATGCCCCTGTTTCATGTCACTACACGCTTAGATAAATGTGCCTGGCGACATCTGGAGGCTGCTAATGTACCACTTACCACATGTCGCCTGAGAGGTCAGAGTGAGGTCAGTTGACCCCTATAGGAGTGTAAGGACTACCTGCGCATGTAAGCGCACTCCTGTATATTTCCGTTAATAAGAACCTACAGAACTCTACAGGTGTTTATGTTCGCTCCTGTAGTTAGAACCAAGTACCCCGAACATCTCCAGTGTTCATATATAATGAAGATAATGCAGAGTATAAAATGCCATATACAATACTTATACATAATGTCATCTATACAGCCGTACTATGACTGTGTGTGTTCGTGTGTGTTGCCTCATGATAGTTAGATTGGGTCTCCGTCCAAAAAGGACGGTGTACTAACCTCCAGCACCGACCCAGGTGGGTTAGAGATTATGGTTCCGACTGTACATCAATTTCCTTGTAATTTTCATCAAACCAATCTTGGTGTATTTTTTTGATCTGGCTAAGTGTCTTTTTAATTTTTTTTTAAATGACAGCGTCCAGAATACCCCATTCGGCACACGGATTTAGGTTGATTGTTGTTGGATTGTTTATCACATCCTCATCGAGCTGCTCTATGAAAGCATATTCTACCACTTGATCCTCCAGTTACTTGGTGTTAAAACCTCTTCTGGAGGCTTGTTACCTTCGCCATTTTAAGGTGATGTGAAGGGAGAGTTTGGCTCTGAGAAGCTGATTATCTCGGATATCTCTTTCTCTCACAATGATGTAGTCAATGAGATGCCAAAGTTTCAATCATGGGTGATACCAAGAACCCTTGACCTTGTAGTTTGCCTAAAAAAGGTGTTGATGACACTGAGGTGTTCAGCATACTTGCTGAGGAGAAATAGGCGGTTGGGATTACAATTGCCCACTATGATTCTCCCCATGGCTCCCTGACATAATTTATCATCTCTGCCAACTCTGGCATTGAAGTCACCTACTCGCACAAACTTATATTCTCTTCGGATAAAAGTCATCCTGTGCATCCAGTAAGGAAGCGTATGCACTGATGAAGCGTCTTGAGGTGCTCGTTGACCCAATAGGCATTTTATTTAGCCTATGTATGATGGACTACCGAATGGAAAAGATAACTCCATAAATGCTGGTCCTCTCTGCAGCAGGCTTATCCTTCCAGAAAAAAAGTATAGCTGGCTCCCCGTTCTGTGAGTCTACCATAGTCTAGGAGCCAGGACTCATTAATACTATAGCTGTTATGTCAAAGTTGTACCTAGACAGCTCTTTTGCCACAAGGGTTGTTCTTCTTTCAGGATGCTCATTTGTGCCAGTATACAGAAGGATACTTACATACTGTGCAACAACCATAAGAGGTTGTAAAGTTTGTTTTTGCTTTGAACTGTGATTGTTTTACACTGCCTTCGGATGACCGTAGTAGGTGCGGTTTCCCAGTCAGGTTGTTTTTTGAGCAGGCAACAGTAAGTTTATATCACTTTTTCGAGCTACCTACCTATGTGGGGTGAGGAAAGTGGCTCCTGGAAACGGTTGTTCAGTCGCAGAGACTGAACTAAATTGTACTGCTCCATAGATCCCAATGCATAAACAACCATCTTATCTGTGCTGCCCATGTGCATTGTTGTGATTAGAGATTCCTTGCAGTCATCTCTGCCTGTCCTCATCACCACACGTCTGATACAATAGGACTTTTGAGTGTTTAAGGGTTCTGATGATGATGGAAAGTATGTTGAGTTCGATGATGGCTGTGCTTGAGTTGATTTATGTGGTGAGGCAGGAGCAGAGGCTGCAATCACACATCCTGAATCATCCCTTTTCCAAAATCAGTGGTGGAGGAAACTGCAACAACTGGGGAGAGGGAGAATTGCAATGGGTTTCACCATAGTAGACTGTCCATCTTGCATTGCCTTCGTCCAGCGGTGTACTCGTTGGGTTCCAATGTTGGTCCCCTCCTCTGCCTATTCTGCCATTGGGGTCTTACTGGAGCTCCTTGAGCATGCCTGCAGATTTTTTCGTTCTGGGTTTACTCCCATTACCTTATACCTACCAAGGTTAATCTGTAATGCAGTGAGGCAGTGATTGGTTGGCACCAGGGCATGTCCACATACTGGTGGTCATATGTGCTGTCCCTCTGTAAGTCAGAGGACTAGCAGACAGGTTGCAGAAGGCTTATAGAGGAGGCTGACCCTGGGAAGGCCCCATGTCCCCACGATGTACGGGGTGTAGCAGCTTCACTGGCCTTCCTGAGGACCCACTCCCTCTCACAGGCCTCTTGCTTCAAAGCAAGATACCTGTCTCACCAGGTGTTAGACGCACCCTGTGTGGCAATGGGTCTCACTCCTCGACCCACAGACAGCAAGCTAGAAAAAAAAATTAATGTAGCTTAATCTAAGAATAAATAAAATTTAAATGGTCCTGCATATGCTCCCTGCTCCCCTTACATCCTAGCAACCTCCTTCCTGTGGAATATAGCAAGTGCCCTAGCAAGCTCATCTCACTAAAATAGTGGCTTCAAAGCTTTCTGAAAAGCCAATTTTTGGTAAATGAGCAAAGCTAGTGCACACACTTAATCCTGCCCTTCCTTTGGCTCCATCCCCCAGCTATTCTTGATGTAGGTTTTGGAAAGGAATGACACCTGAATTAAAATCACGTATGTAGTAACATGGTACGGGCAATAGGAGCTCTTGTGCAGATTCTCATTCTCTTTTTCTCATTTTCTTCAACTGCTAGTCGTAGCCTCGACTGATATAGATGTGTTAAAATTTAGCCCTGTCACCTCCTTATGAGGGCTAATAGCAAGTGCACTAATTTCACTGGCTCAACAAAAATAGGCTTTTCAGCAAGCTTCAAAGCCCCAATGGAGGTTCACGGTGCTTAACAAGCACGTTGAACAGGCTTTGTGTGGAATATAACAAAGCTTAGGATTGCTTTGCTGTCCTTGTGGCGCAGTGGTAGCAATCCCTGTTCACACGCTGAGATCCAGGGTTCGATTCCCGTCTAGTGAAGTATTGTTTGTATATGGAAGTCCTTGTAATATATGGACTGAGGATATCCTCCACCACAACATACAGTATACTAAATTGTTCTATCTCATACATTCTTGCACCTCAAAACCACAAACATTTGGCACTTAGATTGTTAAACAAACTTCAAAATAATGTAGGCAAGAGGAGATCTGAAAATAAGAATTCACTGATCTCTTTGAGTTGCAGTAGATAGGCGTCTCTCTCTCTCCTTGGAAAATACAGAATTAATCATAATTTTGTTATAACGTAACCAGAAAATAATTTATACACACCGCCAACCACTGCTACCACTTCAACCACTAAACCCTCATTAACCACTACACACCCTCATAAATCATTGTCAACCACTACACACTCCTGTCAACCACTGTCAGCTACTACACCCCGTCAATCACTACATTCCTGTCAAACACTACACCTCTGCCAACCAGTACACCCCCGACAACTATTGTCAACTCGGAAACATCCCTGTCAACCGCTGCCAACCATGTACTACACCCCGTCAACCACTATACACCCTCTTTATCGACTATACACCCCCGTTACCAACTATACACCACGTCAATTACTATTCTCCCCAGACAACCACTATACACCCTCGTCAATCACTATACACCCCTGTTAACCTTTATGCTGGTTAAACACTGTCAACCACTACACACCCAGTCAACCACAATACACCCCCGCCAACCACTATGTTCCCCGTCAACCACTGTCAATTCCTACACAGCCCTATCAACCACTATACAATACACCCCTGTTAACCATTGTCAACTGCTACACATCCATGTCAACCACAATACATACCCGTCTATCACTACCATCCACTACACATATTCCTCGTCTTCCCCTACTCATATCTTGTACACTATAAGGGGATGGGGGTGGCAGAAAGCACTATAGTATAGCTTATTGGGTGCGTGAGGAGCTGCAGAGAGCGAAGAGGCGGGTGATATGAGCCTAGCTAACATATTAACTCTCGCAAGGTCATGTTTTCCGCCTGTGATAAGGATTTTTGCCAGCAGTATTGGCTCTTCCTTAGGTCTGTTCCTTCTGTTGCGACGGGGATCGAGTGGACGTCATCTTGTGTCGTTGGCAGTGGATCGGATTCTTACCGTCTTTGCTTGTCTAGAAGCGTTAAATAATTTCAACGGATCTAGCTTAACATAACTCAATTAAATTTAACATAATCTGACATACCGTATTATATTCTAACTAAACTGTTACAGCTTAAATAACTTAATTTGCCTAAATTATTTTAAATTATCGAACATATCTCTATCCTTAGATAACTTAACCTGACTAACCACTAGCCTAACAAAACCTATCCGCCACATAACCTCAGTTACCTAACTAGATCCGAGTTTTTATTACGAAAATTCAAGTCTTATTTCATGTTAGAGTCCAGGAAATACTTCGACCCTCGTCCAGAGTCACTAATGTAGAAGGTTTGGCGGACTGTACTAGTTTTAAACTGCAATGGCCTATTTCTTTGGTGTGTTTCATACAACTCTGATAACCCTGAATACCACGAATAGCATCGAAAATATCTTCCTCAAAGGTGTCTTCATAGTCTGGATTTATGTAGAGGTCGATGATCTTCCTTCTTTTCATGGACACTTATTTATGGAAACCATCATCATCATCCTCATCATCATCATGGTCAGTACAAAACTGATAATATGTTACACAAATTTTTTTGTCAGTGGCCCAAGGGTAAAAATGCTTTGAAAGCATGTAAGGTAGTTGTATGATAGATGATTAGTGGGTCTCATATTTTTTACCTGACGTGACATGACTAGTTATGTCGCCCGATCTTATAATCTCTTCTTACGTTTGCTCTGTGGTTGGTGTGTGAATTAGAGGATGTCATTTTTTTTACCTGACCTCATGTTTTGTAAAGTCACCTTGTGTACATAAGCCCTCTCTCAGTCATTGTAATTCAGTTGCCTCTGAAGATGTCTTGAATAAAGACGAAAGCTGAGGTTCTCCAATGCTTCCCTTTTCCATATATATATATATATATATATATATATATATATATATATATATATATATATATATATATATATATATATATATATATATATGCAAGTAAATCACTGTAGGTGCGCGTGATCTAGGTATATGCTGATAACCACAAGGAAAGAAGAAAACACGAAGTTCCCAAGCGCTTCGGTGAATTACACGGAAGCGCTTGGGAACTTCGTGTTTTCTTCTTTCCTTGTGGTTATCAGCATATATATATATATATATATATATATATATATATATATATATATATATATATATATATATATATATATATATATATATATATATATATATATATACATATTATCAACGACGTGTTAAATGGACTAAAAATGAAGTATATATATGTACCTCGCGTGTCATACCAGCTGGATTCGGTAAAATGCTACTGACACCACATACGAGGCACGGGCAGTTTCCCATTGAGGTTCACGGCGCCATCAGCTCGATGAACAGGCTTTGTGTGAAATATAACAGAGTCTAGAACTGCTTTTAGTGTCCTTGTGGGCTAGCCGGTAAGCGTTCCCTAGGGCCACCCAGTAGGTCGAGGGTTCGATTCCTTGCTGGTGAGGTCGTTGATAATATGTTCAAAGTCCGCGTGTTAAATGGACTAAAAATGAAGTATATATATATACATATATATATACATAAATATATATATATATATATATATATATAAATCCACAATGAAAACGTGAATAAGATAAATCTTGATAAAATCACACGGGAAAATGGAAACAACGGAGTACCTTAGCTTTCGTCTTTATTCAAGACATCTTCAGAGGCCTCTGAAGATGTCTTGAATAAAGACGAAAGCTAAGGTACTACGTTGTTTCCATTTTCCCGTGTGATTTTATCAAGATATATACAGTATATATATATATATATATATATATATATATATATATATATATATATATATATATATATATATATATATATATACATATATATATATATATATATATATATATATATATATATATATATATATATATATATATATATATATATATATATATATATATATATATATATAATGGCACTGACTCTCCTCGGGGGAAGCGTATATAAAGGTTAAACAGCAACATTTATTTGGTAACGTTTCGACAAATCTTTTGTCATTATCAGACATAAAACATAAAATTAAATGCAATAGTATCGAAAAAATCAATTTGGCGATTAGAATAAGTTAAACTATCTCTAAGTACTGTACATTGAGAGAGAGAAATAAAACATTGACGAAACAAACCATTGAGTTATCAATATTCTTTGCTACAATTTAACCATTAAGGGCAAAAACACTAAAATTAAGAAAAAGCTTACATCCTACAGGTGAATATACATAGATAGGCACATATGTTACAACAATCAAGAACAAAACATACCCGTTAAAAACAACGTAATGAAGTGGAGACGTGAGTGCCTAGTACTGGCTGTATTTGGTGGGTGAGGTGTCCCTGTCATTAGGGTGTGTCATAGGAGGGAAGATCAGCTAAAACTAATGGCCCATCACTTTTTTGGTAGATTTTAGTGTATATAAACAGAAAATAATTTAAGTTTCAATATTTTGCTACCTTTTGCTAGGTAAATTTTAGCGTGAAATTTATCGAAAATCTAACGTACAGCTCCATTAGTGCAATACAATTAAATAGTGAACATTGCTTTCTGACTTCATTCTTTAACACCCCAACTAACAATATTTTTTTCTGTTTCAGATTCTGATGCATTTATAAGTTGATAATATTTGCGATGGCTGCTTGTGTCAGGACGAGGAACCAAAAATCCAGCCATCTCAGTCACTATCTTGGGTCTGGGAGAGAGCTCCTGAAGTCGGAGTTGCCTACATTGAGAGATGCTTTGAGATACGGTGTTTTAATCAGGCAAATCAGTGAAAAGAACCAAAGAACTTACACAAACAAAGACATTGCCAGTGATATGACCAAAGCTGTCTTGGCACAGTACACTCTGGCTAACGCTCAGTTCAAGCCTCCAGTCATAACAAGTCAGAAGAAGATTAGTGAGAGACTGCTAGCCAGTTGGGAAAAGGCAAGAGATATCTCTCTTGGGAGAGGAAAACTTGCAGTTAAGGACAGCTATGCCAAGCAACTGGACCAGTTATTTGACATAATTACTTGCAAGTGCCCAATTGTTCTCTGTCCTGAGTTTGGATGCGATCGTGACTGTAAATCCGAGGCCCACATCTCCTGTATTTGCAAGCGTGAACTGAAGATTCCTGTGATCGAACTGGCATTTGTCAAAGCACAGAGAGAGAAGACTGGCAGTATAGGGGCTCTCATGATTTCTAGCCAAGATATTCCGGAGTCCAAGAGACAGGAGGCTGCCACAGAGAGACAGAAGAGGAGAAGAGTTGCCGAGGAAAAGAGACTTGAGAAGGCCCAGGGTGAGGTAAAAAAGGCCGATGATTGGAGTCAAGCTGATTCAGAGTTTAATGACTTCCCCATGGCTGATCCGAGCGCTGACCAGGAGAATGGTGACTTTGTCCCTAACCCCGAAAATAATGATCCCAAACCTTCCAGGCATAACATTCGAAATAGGAAAGATATCCCGAGCATAGCTCTGGCCAGCATGCGACACCACACTGGTCTCAGAGAAACTGCAGAGATAGCAACAGCTGCCTGGATTGACGGTGGTTTGATAACACCTGATGATGTTCACCTGGTGATAGATCATAACAAAGTAAGGAGAGCTCAGGAGAAACTTGTCAGTAACCTAGAAGAGGAGTTTGATAAGAGGATAAGAGAAAATGGAATCAATTGTTTGTTCTTTGATGGGAGAAGGGATGACACTAAAGTGTTCATGAAAGTTGGAGATTCTGACAAGTTGTTCCCTGCCATGGTGAAGGAGGAACACTACTCCTGCTGCAGTGAACCAGGAGGGAAGTATTTGTGGCATTTCACTCCAGAGAAAGATGACATCAGGAAACCAGCTGAGATAGTGGCAGATAACATTGTGAACTGGCTCAGAGAGAGGAACGTAGACCAGACCCTGCAGGCCATTGGAGGGGACAGCACCAATACGAACACAGGGTGGCAAGGGGGGTCATACAGTGGACAGAGCGGAAGATTGGGAGGAAGCTGGTCTGGATTGTTTGTGACCTCCACACCAACGAGTTGCCACTCAGACATCTGATCCAGGAGCTGGATGGCAAGACTCTTTCAAACAACAGATGGTCTGGTCCTCTTGGCAAGATGCTGGACTCTGCCACTGAGTTAGAAATAAATCCGAGCTTTGAAAAAATCACAGTTGGCCCTCCACTCGTTGAGCTTGCACATACTGTCATTGACGACCTGAGTACTGACGAGTACTATGGTTACATGATTTGCAGTGCCATCAAAACTGGGGTCATGCCTGATAGACTTGCTTACCGGCAGATAGGTCCAGTCTCACATTCTAGGTGGCTCACAACGGCTCTCAGGTTCTGCAGAATTTGGGTCGCTCATCATAAACTGAAAGGGAACCAGCTTCATAACCTGAGTCTTATTGTCCAATTCATCGTGAGTGTCTACCTGCCAAATTGGTTCAACACCAAGGTCAAGTCATCGTTCTCCGAAGGTCCGAGGCATGTTCTCTTCCAGCTTGAGCTCCTGAGGAGTCAGCCAAGGAAGGTTGTTCAGATTGTGGAGCAGACTGTGAGGAGATCTTCCTGGTATGCTCATCCAGAGGCAGTTCTGCAGACAATGCTCTGCAGTAAGGATGAGGAGGAGAGAAGAGTGGCTCTCAAAAAGATCTTGGATATGAGACTTATGAGAGGATCTTGGCATGACGAATCAGTTGGTGACGATTCCTTCAGGGTCAGGAAGACTCCCAAGTCAATCTAGGTGCCAAGACCCTCACTGAACTCATAGATATGGATAACATCCAGGCTGGCAGTGAGCCCCCTCTTACCTGCAGCCTCACCAATGTTCAAGTCAGAGCTTTCCTGGACAACCCCATGCATGTCCCTGCCTGGCCCTCGCACACCCAGAGTATAGAGCGTTGTGTACAGCAAGTGAGCGAGGCCAGCAGTCACGTGTACAGCCAGGAGAGGAGGGAAGGCTACATCCGAGCTCAGGTGGTCAGCAGGGAGGTGATGAGTAGAAACAGAAGCAAGAAAGACATGTTCTCTATGGTGTGCAGCAACACCGGGTCGTAGTAGTAAAACCGGTTTTTGTATTTGATGATTTTGTTTTCTAAAGGAATATTAAATTTAATAAATGTGTCAAGATCATTCGTTTCACTATTCTGGATCATTTTCATCCTAATAAATTAACCGGATACATTTACTTTGCTTTAAATAAACTATTTAGTGGTGTTGGTAAAAGGGTGGGAATACTGAATTTTCATAAGATTTCAAGTTAAAATTTACCTAGCAAAAAATGAAAACTTTTCAAATCTGAAGATATCACATGATTCTGCACATAGAACTACATCATTAATACCATGGGCCGATTTTTCAAACTCAAACAAAAAAAATTCGCCTCCGTATGACACACCCTACCCTGTCATGTCGTCGGGGCAAGTGGTGAAACTTGACGCCTGTAAATAATGATGAAGGGCTATTGCTGCTGGTGGGTGGGAAGGTAAGGGTTTGGGTTGGAAGTACTTTGGATGTATTTGGGGGAGGGAGGGGATTAATTTTAGGATACAGTAAATGAGGGGGAAATTTGAATGAAAGTGGGCGAATAATTGTATTTGGGCCCAACCAGATAAACTGTATTTTAAGATTCTGGGTTAATATTTTGTACTACTAATTTAAGTTCTAGCTCTCAGGCCTTTGACATTCTTCTCTAGTTCATGTTTTGTCATTGCAGTAGCCAGTATTCTAATGAAGAGGTGACAACCTCTGGCCAGGTCCTTTATGGAGCTGGCTGAATATCGTATCTTTTGCTTCAATAAAGGTGGAAGGAAACGGCACGAAGAGGCTGGAGATGCCTGTTAGCCTCTTTCTTCTTTTGTAAGATTTTTTTTTTTTTAGGAATTGATTTTTTTTAAATAGGAAAAAAGTTTTTTGCAAGGAAATTATGTAGGACCCAACTTACGACTTTGGTCCACAAGGGTGTGGTTCTATCTTTTTATTTAATTTAATAGGTTGAAGTTGTGTTGGCATTGCTTTAATTGGCTATTCATTTTATGCGATTTTATTTCTTTATTTTGTTATAATACTGCTTTAAGGTTTTATCTTGGTATTGATGTTGGGTTGTTTAGTTTTGTTTAAGCCAGTTACTTACGGCTTTTAACTCTTCCGCTTGTTTCCACGTTCTTTGAGCTTTATTTTATGTCTACATTTACTGCCTCGATGTTGGCTCTCCTATGCAGGTCTTCGTTTGTTATATTTTGTTCATATCCGATGCTATATATAAATCGTAGACACATATTTTGTATTGTTTGTAGTTTCTTCATTCTTGTGTCACTGAATACGTTAATTTGAACAGGCGGGTAGCTTATTATTGATTTTATTAATTCCGAAAACAGTTTTAGTTTGTTTTGTGTATTAAGGTTTAGGAATCTCCTAATTTTTCAAATTTTGCTGCGTAGTTTGTTGTTCTTTTCTTTAATGAAGCTTTGGTATCCAGTTTTTGTGATCTTGAGTCCTAATATGGTACCTTCATTGGCGTATGGGTATATTTCTCCATCCACGATGACTGGTTCGACCTTTTGTTTGGGAATCGGTATGATTTTAAATTTGTTGATGTTTGTTTTGATTTTCCATTTTCTTTCATAATTATTTATGTTCCTTATTGTATGCGCTGTATGGCGGGCCATCATTGCCTCTGACTTCCCAGGGTATGATAGGATTTGTTTGGTGTCGTCTGTGAAGATGAAATGTTCGCTATGTTGTGTTGCTGCTGGTAGGTTGTTTGTATACATATAGTGAATAATTTTTAGGACAGGACGCCCCCCTGGGGCACTTCATTTTCTGGGTCTAGCGTTGGGCCAAGATACGTACCAATTTGCAGCAGTGCTCTTTTATTTCGGAGGTAGTCACACAGGATTCTCTCGCTTCCTGAAGGCAGGTGGCATTGTAAGATTTTGAACTTTAGGTCTGTGTGCCACACCTTATCAAAGCCTTTTGCCACATCTCTCAGTACAAGGTTTACTTGGTTTCCATGTTTGCTTGTCATTCTTTGGCGATGATTTCTGTTACTGTAGCTCTTGCAGTTTAGGTTATTCTCCCTTTCCTGAAGCCATGTTGTCTGGGTTGTGTTTCTTGTTTGTATCCAAGAATTTTTTAATCCTGTTGTTTATTATGCGCTTTAGAAGCTTGTCAGTTATTTTCAGTAAAGATATCTGTCTGTAATTGGTTATTTGTTTCGGATTCATGCCTTCTTTTGGAATGAAGATAATTTTAGCGCATTTGAGGGCATCGAGGAAGTAACCGGCTGATTGGGCTGAATTGTGTTTGTTTAGGCGTGCTTGTATAGATCTGTTAGGTAGGTTTAATAGCATATTTCGAGTTTGCCATTTACAGGGGAATTTTCTTTAAATATGCGTAAGCTGTGTTGTAGTTCATCGCGGTCTATGAATCTGTTGGGTCTTAATCTATCTGGATTTCCTGTACAGTAGGGCGTCAGTCTATTGTTTCGCTCTCTATTTCAGTTCCTTAGTGACTTCAAGTTCTTTGTCAAAATTCTCATTTCTTCTGATATTCTGAAGACATTTTTCCATTCTCTTCGAAAGGCCTCTTCTTTTTCCTAGTCTGTATACGGTTTTTCTCCTTTTTGGTCTTGTTATAGTAAACTGTTTGTTTTTTGATGTCAAGTATTTTGTTAATATTTTGCCAGAAGGATTTTGTGTCCTTTGTCCTATGTATGTTTTTTATTAGACTATTCCATTTTTCGTTGTCCAGAGCACCAATTAACAAATGCACTAAAACACACTAATACAAAGGTTCGACCTTTCATGAATTCTTATACTTATGGTAACATTTCAGGAACTGCTTTATGTAAATTATATGCAAAGGTTATTAATCACGTAATCCAGCTTTGTAGACTTGCTAAAACTTCTAATCCAATCCTATAATATAAATAAATACTAGTGTTGCCTCGTTTGAAGATAATTAAATTAAAGGTTTCCAGCAATATTGACAGCTACACAAATTATAATGCATCATGATATTAACAGCTGAAATTTTCTTACAACAGGTATGACCTTCAGCATATTTACGACGAGGTTTGTAGCGGACACAGCACCTGTAATGTGTGGGCTATATGCCTGTCCATGGTGTGGGGGACTTGGTTCAAATTGACAGGAGATTTACAGCGCAGAAGTATTTGGACATTTTGGATAATTTTGTCTTGCCCTCTCTGCAGGAAAGATATTTCCCCTTCCCCTTTCGTTCATGACCGGTGCCCTAATCGCCCCATACACACGGCTAGAGTTGTCCAGCAGTGGTTTGCTGACCATGAGAATTTGCAACTACTGGATTAGCCTAGTCGGAGGGCTGACATGAACCCTTTGGAAAATTTATGGACGAATATTGTGAACACTTGGGAGCCTGCGTGGGAAAGAACGTCTGCAGAGTTGTTCTCCCACACCAAGGCAGAATGAGAGGTATTTAGGGCCAAACATGATATCCTCCGCAAACTTGTTAGATCAATGCCCGAAAGACTTTATGCAGTAATCAACAGAATTTGGGTGGACAGGAAACTAAAGTGAAGAATTTACATAAGTGCATACAAGCCTTTTCCAGAAGTCCAGAGCCTAATGCCGACAAACCAAGACAAGTATGCTGTCACGGTGTTCCTCTGTTGATGATTTCCGTTGCCCAAGTCCAACCTCATAACGTCACTTACTAAGACAGCCTTTGTGAAAACAAAAATCTAGACACCTCTCATGAGTTTCGTTTTCACTAGGTCGTCTCTCATACTTTTGAGTGAAAAAATGTAATACAATTTTGCATAATTTATTTTCTCATTAACTGACCATTTTTTTTCCGTTATGATAACAATTACTACCCGTTTCATTTTGCGTAATAATAAAACTTCCCTTACTTTCTTATACATCAATATTCCTATCCTCTAAAATAAGTTTATTATAGGAATGGGTATTAAAACAAAATATTTGGTCAACATCAACCATTGACTGGCACATGTTCTCTCGTGCTATTCTTACTCAGAATTGGGGCGGGAAGGTTAAGATCGCGTGTTTCTCTTACCTCGAACTTTAGACTAAAAATGACCTTTTACAGTGCAAGAAATCAAACATTGTAATACCACTGGAAAAAACGTATTCCTTAATTAAATAATCCCTTCTACTTCCATTACTTTGCAATGTTTAAAATAAAATATGATCATAATATGCAACACGGAACTCAAGAACTCGCCCATCCCCCCTCCCCCAACCCTCCCACCCCTCCACACACACACTGTTACCAAATCGTCAGCTGATTCTACCTCTCTGGTCGTCTAGCTGGGTGTTCAACTCGGAAGAGTCCGCGACTATATCTGTAAAGGCCTGGGATTTAGGGATAGAAATCCCTTACCAGACTAATCAGGATCTTAATAAAGGAAAGTCAAGGACCATGGTTTTCTGAGGAATAACAAACAACCGTTTGAGATTGACGTCTCTTTACTATAAAAAATATAACACAAAACTCTGACACCACTCAACAAACATCAAATAACAATTACAGGAGTCAAACAATTAATGCAGGAAACAGTTAATGGAGTCAAACAATTAAGGGAAGCAAACAATTAATGTAATCAAGAAATTAATGAAATCAAACGATGAAAGGGGAGACAGCAATTACAGTAATCAACAACAAAAGAATCAAACAATGAACATACATTTCCAATGGCAGTGGCCCTGGGGATGGTCCAGACAGGCTTCCTCACTCCAGTGGCAGCGGCCGATGTCTTGATACAGCAGACGAAACACCCGGGCACAGACGGTGGAGAGGAGCTGGCGGTCGTGGCGGCAGCGGTAGTGGTTTGGGTTTGGTGCCCAGAAATTAACAGACAAATTGTGAAGGTCTGGGAAAACAGCCCACGAGTCCAGAACTAAAGATGAGATCACAGCCAGAATTTGACGAACAGCTGGGAGAGAGATGGTGACTGCATTCACGGCTGAGCAGGATCTGACGGTGACACAGGTAAAAGCGCCGTTATCGCCTCTGTCCAACCCCCCAAAGACCCCCCCAAGTGTTGGTCACACCAGCAAACGAGAGAGTTAGCAGCGGTAACGAGCAGGAAGATCGTTTCCGCCCTTACAATACCTTATTTGCTAACCTAATCAATACTTAATATAAATGTTATTAAATTACTTAGTTGACATGATAATGTTCTTATCCCTTTCATAACTTAAATTTGTCTGTCACAAACAGTGATTCTTGTGTATGTGCTCCTTACTTGCTGCATCCACGCATTTCAACTCCTAGATTATTCACTCTGTATTTTTACTTGTCAACTTTGCCTTTCCTCAATGTTGTGGGTAGCAAGGAGGGACATCATCACTCCACATAACACGCGGACTTCCATAATAATGATCTGCGAATACAAACTGGTGGAAGGACTGGAGATACCGTGGTAATAAGCGAGGTAAAAATACAAGACTGCCCCAATGCACCAATAAACTTAAACGGCTACTCTGTCCAAACTCTGAAAAATTACATATAGTTGCAGTTTAATTAGTACATTTGGAAAAGGCTTGCATTAATTCAATGACATATCTTGGTATACGTGAATAACAGAGGAATTATATGATAGATTTAAACCGTGTTATTAACCATTAATGATGACTTGTGATGTCGTAAGTCATCTCAATACACGTTATTACTCGAGTCTACTTTAACCGCCGTTAGACGCATTGGTGAAAGCATTGCCCCAACTGATTTGCACCTGCATATTAACATCAGTGACACCACAATCAGGTACTCTAAACTATAACAAATATGTGTTCCTTAGCTTGTAGATGGTAAAGACGGGGGGTCATTTGGACCACGTGGGCTTTTTGTAATGATTATGTCATGATTATTACAGATTTAAGTCAGGTTAGGAGATTACTGATCTGTAATAAAATTACGTTAATGCACTTAATATTAAAATTGCTCTTGACAGGCTTCAATAGGTCAATTGTTGTTTAATTGTGAAGGAAAAACAGAGTGAAAAATACACTTAAAACAAACCAATATATTTACAAGGAAAATTCACTCGCAAACATTACAAGGCAAAACAGAATGGTAACTGAATTTGAATTCCTATTACACATCCTAAATATTATACCTAACAATCATAGCAAGAATAACTTAACTGTTGAGCTGAATACAGGTCAGCCACATGAGTAAAGGAAATAAATACCCAGACAACACCAAGAGAATTGGAGAAGCAGCTCCAACGTACAGCCAACGGTGTCAGGAGTAAAAATGACTATCACCGGCTTTTCCCAACCCCACAGGTGGAAGGCGGGAATTTAAGGTCCTCTGGAGTTCATCAGCGGAACCAGAATAACTAGTCTAATGGGTGTTATGCATAAATTAGCGAATTTGAATAAATCAATCAAATTAATGTACTTGACATGTCATATTACTACAAAATAGGCCAAAAAATTTAATTAAAATATAATATAAACAATACACCTGGATTTATATGAGCTCCAATGAAATCACCACTACCTGATTCACTGGAACTCTCTGTAATCCCGAGTCATCTCGACTAAGGATTCATGACATGATGACTTCTGAGTCTTATCATTACTTCTAAATCTTTCTCACAGTTGGATTTCTCTATAACAACTTTGTTCATCTGATATCTGTTTTTTTTTCTATTTGCATCTCCTAGGCTAAGTACTTTACGTTTTTCTACATTAAATTTCATCTGCCATTTTTCATACCATGCGGAAAATTTGATAAGACTTCAGATCTGCCTGTAGTTTTGCCGAGTCGGTGCCAGATTTAAATACACATCCTATTTTAGTGTCGTCAGCAGATTTACTTATGTTACTGTCTATACCTATATCTATGTCCTTTATGTATATATGTATAGGTATAACTTTGAATTTATTGGTATTGGTTTGAATTTTCCATTTACATTCATATTCGTTTATTGTTTCAATTGCATTTGCTGTGTGCTAGGCCATTATTGGTGTTGATTTCCCTGGGTATACAATGATTTGGGTGATATCATCTTCAATGCTATAAACTCTGAGTATGAAAATGTTTCGGGCAAATCAGAAATGTATATATCCTATAATGTTAATGACACACCACTTTCTAGTTCTTTTGTTTGTCGTCTAAAGTTTCGTATTTGAAATTGCGCTGTACAATCATCAGGGAAGTCGCACAGGTTTATTTTTCTGATGGAGATTTAAGTGTAGGATTTTATACTTTAGACCTGTTTGCCAGACTTTATCAAATGCTTACTTATCGTAGAACTAGGTTGACTTGGTTCTTTTTGTGTTTTTTATGCTGGCTAAGTTTTCGGTGCAGTGTCAGTTCCTAAACCCTCCTTGAAGCAAAGTCGTGGGTTTAATTGTCTTATTTCTGTTCTATGTTTTTTTTACCTCTCTCATCGATAACTTTTTCGAAGAGTTTGTCACTAAGAGTGAAATGGATCTATAGTTGAAGACTTCTGTCCTGATTCGGAAGGAAGACGAATTTTGCATTTTTGATTGCATCTATAAAATATCCTACTGACAGCACTAATTTGAATATTTCGATTTTGATTTTGATGCAGTTGCTTGGTAAGTCATCTATCATGCTTCTTGTAATTTTGATAAATTCAGGTGACTTTACTGTGGTGTGTCGGATGTGTAGCTCGTATTCAGTAATTGGTCCTGCGGAGTTAAGTCTGTTTATCCAGTGTGTGGTAGGGATTTCTTCTGTCAATTATTTCATCTATTTCTCTGCATATAAGGTCTTAATGGTGATCGTCAGATGATTCGCTTTCCTCGTCACTTATTTTGAAGATTTTCTCTACTCTCATGTGAAGGCTGCTTCTATGTCTTCATCTTGGTATCGTTTAGTTTCGTTCTTGTCTTTTATTTATTTTTGCTGTGGCTTTTTATTATCTGAAGGTCTATTTATGCCTTTCCGGAATTCTTTTGCATTTCTGGTGGTATCAGAGTTCAGAATCAGTTCGTTCAAGCTTTCCTGATGTGTGCATAAGCATTTTTCTTAGTTTTGTTTAAATTAATCTTAAGTCATATATATAAGTGTTGCTTCTGTTGGGTGTTTTTGTATATATACCATTATGCTGATATACTGTGACTGCAGCAGACGTAATTCCTGTGACATATTATTTTGGGGAAGTGTTTTGTAAAATGTAGTGGATGCAACACATCCCCTTGCTTGGCATGTGCAACCTGGTGACAAATGGAATGTTCAACTCAAGCTTATCAGTGATCAGCGAACACTACCTGATCAAGACGTACTACTATCCCAACTAAAAGGTGGACCCTGTGATGCTAATTGTCACCCTCACCGGGCTCATCTTCTATCTCGGCAGGTTCAGGGTGGCCAAGGCACTTCTTTATCTCCTCGGCATCAATGATCGTCTCATGATAATCATCTTGGGGATTTACCCTGGGATACTCGACTTACCCACCCTTAATAACTCTTGAAGCAACTCTACTATCATCTGCAGTTGCTGGGCTTGTCATCAGCTTTGCTACACCCCAATTTACCCAAGTTACATATCTGGGACACTTCGTGGGACAAGGGAAGACCGCCTCCTGCGCAGCTGCATGTGGATTCCTACGACATTGGAACAGAAACTGTCTTCCTACAAGCTGATCCAGAAACACAACGGCTTCACCCAATCTGTTACCACTCCTCGATGATGGTACCCCACCAATTATACTACTCAACCACCGAGAAAGAGACTCTGGCACATCTACTTGCCTTGGAAAAATTCAAATTCTTCTTGCACGACTCTCCTCTTCCCATTGAATTAAAAACTGACTACAATCCAATATTGTTCCTACGCAGAACGAAAAATTCTAATAAGCGATTGCTGAAGTGGGCACTTGCACTACAAGAATATAATCTACATGGATCCCACATCCGCTAGAACAATCTACTGGAAGACACCTTGTCACTGGGATCAGCAGTGTAGCGAGACCTGGATGGTCTTCTCTGTGGCTCCACTTATTCTGCCAGTACTGAAATCTCTGGAATCCACTGGCGCAACATAAGTGCTAGCCCCACCCTCTCCTTCTTGTTTCGAACATAGTTTTATAAATCTCAGCTGATGCTACCACAGTATGCTATTTCCCAGTGTAGAGGTTTCTAGATTTAATAGGGCGACAGCGTGGTACCAATCCGTACCTCCCATTACTCTCTCATGCTAGGTGTTTCCAGAAATATCAACTAGATGATTTACAGGAGCCAATCACCGCCGAGTATCGGAAATCCCGCCTCCACAAGCTCCACCCCATTGCGTGGTTTTATATGCCGCTGCATGGATTGGAAGTTGAGAAACTTTAACATATTTATTTTGCTCCGCATCTTCCTTCCCTCTGTGTTGGACCTCTCCAGCACATACTTGAGTCTCAGGACGACCAGCTTACTTACGCTAAGACCTTTTACATATTCTCTTTGGCCTAGGGACGTGTCAACCTTAGATACAGGCTTAGTGCAGCAATTGTGTCCTACAGTATCTTATGAAGTTCTCCAACGACAATCATACTAGGACACAACACTCTTCCTTGCCAGTGTGTAACTTCTTATTGGTGTGTTTATTCGTTTTTTTTTTTAATATTAATATTAAGTATAGTTTTCAGAAAATTACTATATGTTTGATTCAATGATTTAATCCATGCCTAGTAATATTATTATATTCCATTATCTTATAAATTCGACTGGGATCACAGCATTATTTGTTCACATGTGTACTAGCTCCCAGACATTTTTCTTAACATTCCTAGATAGTTCATTATACCTATCTCTGAGATGCTCCTCTTCTCCCTTTAATTTCTTATAAATTCCTTTCTTTATTCCTATGTCATGTTAAAGTTCTTTGGTCATTGACCTTGGCTCATTCTTATTTGACCTAATTTTTCTGTATGGTATGTTTTGTTCCTGTTCTTTACAAAATATATTAGTGAATTTAGTATAGTCATGATCAATTGTTGTGTCGCCGGTGACCTCACCCTTTCCAACTGGAGACTGACCTAACCGTTCCAAGGTGACCTCACCTAAGTACCTTCTTTACTCCTCATAATGCACCAATTGAAAGTATGGGACTCTGACCATTTTGTCATTATTTTTCGTTTCTCAATTTAGGGTAAACTGATTTATTTGTGATCACTGTTCCCTAGTTCTTACCCTATTGTGATATCTCTGATAATATTTTCTTTATTTGTTAATACTAGGTCTAATATAGTGTCACCTCAAGTAGGTTCTGTAATTAGATGTTTTAAAAAAAATGTCCTGTACTGCATCTAGGAAGTCTTCAGATTCATAGTCACCTATAATGTTGTCCCAGTCAATATATTTGAAGTTGAAATACCCCATAATGCACAAGTTGTTTTATCTTGCTGCCCTACTCATTTCCTGCCATATGGGCTGAGCTGCTTCTTTCCCAAGACTTGGTGGCCTGTAAATCACTCCCATAATTAGTTTTTCTCTTCCTTCCGCAATTTCTACCCAGACAGACTCGGTTCCTATTTCACCCTTTATTGTATTATTAATACAACATTTTAATGTATCCCTAACAAAGAGTACGAGCCCTCTCCCCTTCCTACCTTCCCTGTCCTTGTGAAAAAGGTTTTGTACCCTTCTATGTGATACTCTGATACAAAATCTTGCATGCTAGATTCATCTAAGCTTCAGTGATTGCTATGAAGTGTACATTCTCGGTACATACAACCACTCTTAGCAAGTCTATTATATTTCTAACGCACCTACTGTTTGTGTAGTATACATTTAAATCTACCTGAGAAAAATTTCCCGTTACCCGGAAAATTACAGAAAATTCGAGGGATGGGTGAGTTTTTTTCCGGTTTTGAGAGATAAAAATCAGGCACATTTTCCATTAATTCTGATAAAATTTTCCGGTACTCAGAAAATTCCAGGGATGGGGGATATTTTTCCAGGCTCGAGGGATGATGTAATGGGCAATTTCTGGAGCTTCCAAGAACATTTTTTTGTTACCCGGAAAATTTCAAGGTTGAGGGATATTTTTCTGGATGAAACAAGGGTGGTGAGAAAAGTAAATATGAATGAATATGATGGGTGTAGGAGACGAAGAAGTCATACGAGAAGATGGTATGGTTTGGAAATAGGGAAATGGGGTTTCAATAATGATGATGCCATTGCATTCCCTACCACTATGTCACAGCACTGTATTTGTATTGTAGATGCCACGGAAATGCTGTGTACCTGGCTGTAATTCAAATTACTATGGGTGCGATATGTCGGTGTTCTGCTTCCCAAAGCACAAGGATCATCGGCAGCAGTGGACAAAGGCCGCTCATGATTCATTCTCGCAGAAGAAAGCATGACTCGTCTTGATGGAACCGTGATAACAGCAAAAAGAGGACAAACAGCTCTCACAAAAGACTCATATCCAACGGTCTCCCATAAGTAACACAAGTACCTGTCTACGAAACTGCCTCCAACATGTACAACTCCACAAGAAAGGGAAGACCATTTACTTGCGTGGGTGTCAATATCAAAGGATGATTGTGTGTCTTTTTTTAAAGTAAATTGTGATGCCCAACCAAATGTAATTGTGTCCTTTAAAGTGATGGCTGATTTAACAGTTTCTCCTGGCAAGAACATACGGCTTTAGATCCGAAAAAAATTAACTGGCTCTTAGGACCTGAAAACAAATGTGAGCTGTGGTCCAAGTTTAATTCTTTGTTGTATCACTTGGGTCTTTACCAAGTGATGTGAATAAGCTCACCCGCTGCATAAAAGTGATAAAAGAAATAAGTGACAATGGATCTGCTACTGACACCACATGTTCAAATGCTAAAGTAATTTGGTTCTGTGTTGAGCAGCTTTCTTTGGCTATTCAGAAAAAAGCAAAACATATATGTGAGTTTTTGATATGGGCTTGTACCGCATATTATTCGAGTCCCTCTTCTTACAGGTCTCTACGTGAAAGTGCAGTAATTATTCAACCTCATCCTGATTACTTGAGGAAGCTTGATTCATGTAATGGAAAGATAGGATACCCAATAAACTTCACATGAGCTATTTTTGAGGGACACATTTTCAATTTTAAAAGGCGAAGAAAAACTAGTTAATGTGCTATTTGATGAAATTCATGTGAAATAGTGTCTTTCATATAAAGGTGGTAAACTTTATGGTGTGTCAGTAAACTCAGGTTAAGCTGCTACAACATTACAAGCTTTCATGATATCTTCAATTCTGTCAAAAAACAAGTATATAACTGCATTGTATCCACTATGTAATGTTACAGCAGACACACTTCTTGAGCTGACACAGAGTTCTCGCATTCCTCCATAACATTGGATATAAAGTAGTTTCCCTTATCTCTTAAAACGACAGGGTTAACAGAAATATGTTTGAAAAGTTATGTGGTGGGCATCTTATTTCTGTAATTCCAAATCCCTGTGATTCCAGTTTGCCCTTATTTTTGCTTTTGATTCAGTCCACCTGTTGAAATGTATCAGAAAAAATTGGCTTAACCAAAAAAATCCATTCAAACATTTGTAATACCTTCACCTGTAGAATTCCAAAATACTGAGGAAGCTATTATGTTGCCACTAAAAGAAATGTATTCAAACGAGCGCAATTTACATGTTTAAGTTCGTTCCAGCATTGTCAGAGAAAGAACTGTTTCCTACCAATTTGGAGAGACAGAATGTGCAATATGCTGTTAAATTGTTTGATGATAAGAATGTTGCTGCACTGAAAATGTTGAACAATACTAGTGTGTCTGGTGAAATTGACTTCATGCAACAAGAAATATCATGGTGGAGTATTGTAAATGTCAAAACACCAAAGAAAGGCATTGTTCTCCGTCAAGATGAATGCAACCCAGCAAGGCGAGATTTATCTCTAGATCCAAATTTCTTATTTCTCAATAGTTTTGGTCAATGGCTTACAGCTTGAGAAGAGGTAAAATTCCCTACTAGGCAAGTTCCAGACAGATAAACTGGAAGCTAGATTTGGCCAGTATAGAAAGATGAGTGGTGCAAACATAATGTATCTGTAGTGCAAGTGATGGAATCTGAAAAGAAGTTAAAGATTAATTATGAATGTTCTCTCCATGGCTTCTTCAAAGTCTGCTCCATTAGCAATCACATAAATTAATTCATCCTTACAGGTAGAGGATCTTGAGCCCTGATATACTTCCTGTGACTCTTTAGAGGAATTCAAGAATGTTGGGGAATCTGTACAGGAGCAGACTTTGTCAAAGGAAGATGTCAGTGTTCTGATGTACACCACGGGCTACATAGCTTATACAGTTCAGAAGAAGCTCAAATGCCCTGTGTGTGTATATGGGTTATCATTTGACAAGAAACTTGAGGCTGATATTCCTAAAATATTTTAAGATTTAGCATGTGATTATAAGGAGAGTTTTGTGCAGTGTAGTAACCAAAGAAATGTTCTAGTAAAGTTGTGCTTAGACTATCAGGAGAATGTATTTGACATGACTGAATCTTGTCCATGTAATACTTCAGTATGACCAAATATATTATTGAATAATTTCACAAAGTCATAAAATAATGACATTGTAGTACACAGTCGCTGTATAAAAGGAAACTCTCTACACTGAAGTATTCCAAAAGGGAGTATTAACTTTTACAGTAATATTTTTTCATAATGATTGGATAGAATAAGTCTATCATTGATTTTAAATTTACACGAGTTGTGCAGAATGATAATTGATTTGCATATAATAAGTATGATTTGGTAGATAATAAGTTCTAATAAGTTATTACACTGTAATTTCTACACAATATTATACTGAATTTATTTTATTGATGATGAATGGTACCTGCATATGCCTGGGAAGATATTGGAAACATAACGTGTTGTCTGATGGTAGACTCTGCTGCTATATGCCATCAGGAAAATTGTGACCCAAGTCCCAGGTTGCTGATCTGAGTTTCTGCCTCATTTACACGCAATTGCAGGTCTCGATTGTTTCTCATACTTGACAACACAACATAATATAGCGTTTCTCAATATTGATTTTTCTTTAATTTTTTGTATTTCTTTATAGTTCTTTATTATCATTATTCTTATTATTATTATTATTATTATTAATAATAATAATATTATTATTAGTGTTGTTGTTGTTATTTTTATTATTATTATGATTATTAATATTAATATTATTATTATTATTATAATTATTAATATTAATATTATTATTATTATTATTATTATTATTATTATTATTACTATTATTATTATTATTATTATTATTATTATTATAGTTTTATTTTTATTGTTATTATTATTATTTTATTTTACTTTTTTTTTTAAATTTTATTTACTATGAATAATTATTTCGTTTTCACCTCCAGGCCCCGATGTGGGTCAGAAACTGTGCCCGGGTGGGCTAATCCCCGGAAAAAATAAGAATATAAATAAAAGTCACAAATATCCTTCAGATTAGTGTATAAGGAAGGTAATTAAATAATGATAGACGGAAGGTAATAAAATAAGGGTGGAAGGAAGGTAATAAAGTAATGGTAGAAGGAAGGTAATGAAGTAATGGTGGAAGGAAGGTAATGAAGTAATGGTAAAAGGAAGGTAATGAAGTAATGGTGGAAGGAAGGTAATAAAGTAATAGTAGAAGGAAGGTAATACAGTGATGGTGGAAGGAAGGTAATGAAGTTATGGTAGAAGGAAGGGAATGAATTAGTGGTAGAAGGAAGGTAATAAAGTAGTGGTAGAAAAAAGGTAATGAAGTAATGGTAGAAGGAAAGTAATAAAGTAATGTTAAGAGGAAGATAATAAAGTAATGGTGGAAGGAAGGTAATACAGTAATGGTGGAAGGAAGGTAATAAATCAATGGCATAAGGAAGGTAGTGAAGTAATGGTAGAAGGAGGGTAATAAAGTAATGGTAAAAGGAAGAAAATAAAGTAATGGTAGAAGGAAAGTACTAAAGTAATGTTATGAGGAAGGTAATAAAGTATTGATGGAAGGAAGTAATAACGTATTGGTAAAAGGAAGGTATTGAAGTAATGGTGGAAGGAATATAATAAAGTAAAATAGAAGGAAAGTAAAAAAGTAATGATAAAATGAAGGTAATAAAGCTATTATGAAGAAGAGGTAGAAGGAAAGTAAAGAGAAAGAGCTAGTGCGGTCGCCGCCTCTTCCAGTGATGTCATCAAACACTCGCCCGGTCTTCTCTTCTAGGTGGCCTTGGCGGGGGTCTGTGCTTCGGACTGAGAGTAGGAAACAGATGGACTTGCCATGCTGTTTTGTGAAGTAAGAAATACTCAAGCTATGATTGCTGATACTTCATATTTGGTTCAGCAGCCTGTTATAGTATCCTGTCTGTTGTAGTAGGTGGACATAATTCTTGATCTTGTTCTTTATGTCAACTTTGTGACAAACCGGAGGCATAACGAAATATGCCATTGCCTGAGGAGAAATGTTATTTTTATGCACTTTCACATGCCACAACAATGCAGTACAGTATACTATAACATACTGATGGTAAAAATATATATGTAATGGTCAGATATGCCTTTCCCTTCGCATAAGTGATATTTGGTAGAGGTGTGAATTCATTGAAATGACAGAAATGTTGCTGACCAGCCTATGAACTTCGTCTTGAATCCAAGACACGCAAAGTTAAATAATTTTGAAATAAAATATGTATATCCGACTCCAAATACCTGATTTGATCTGCTGCCTTTACAAGCACTTCAATTTAATTAACCATCAGTTCGATGTTCATAGTGTTTCTTTCATTTCTTAAAGATAAAATACAACTGTTAGATTTTAATATGGAGCATGATACTTTTCTCAAATTGATAGAGTTATGCGTTACTGACAATGTGTTTAGAGCAAATGGAAAGTTTTACAAGAAAATATTTGGCATGAGCATGTGTAATTGTCTTCCTGCTCCTCTAGCCTGTATTTATATGGAGTTTTTTGAGGCTAGATTACTACCCAATATATGGGACTTTATTCCACCATGGTATAGATATGTAGATGATGTTCTTTGTCTTTGGCCTAGAAACAGTGACCCACTGGAATTTTTAGACAAGCTTAATGATCTTGTCCTAAGTATTACATTCAAAATTCAAAGATAAATAAATGGATCCCTTCCATTCCTTGATATGCTTATCATTAGATATGGCCATAACTATAAATTTAAGGAGTACAGAAAGCCTACACAGGTAGACAGTTTCATACACTTTTTTATCGAGTCACCTGGAGTATACCAAAATGTCAGTTTTTTCTGCTATGTTTTTGAGATGTTTGCGTATTTGTGACGCTGAATTTATTGATGAAGAATTGAAACACATTCGTCCTATTGCACAAAAACTTGGGTACCCTTCAGTGTTTGTTGATCATTGTTTTAAAAGGGGTAAAAAATCCTTTCATTCTACTCAAACCAGGCAAATTCCTATACTTAAGAATATTTTGACTCTGCCTTATCGCAATGAATGTGTTCTGTTTGTTCAGTCCCTTAAATTATTAAATATTAATGTTGTTTTTAAGTATGACTCAACCATTACCAATATATTAATCAAGAATAGCCCAATTTTGAATGTAAATGGAAGTGTTTATTGTATTCCATGTAGCAAATGTAATGGAAATTACATAGGACAGATTGGGAAAGCATTGCAACTCAGAATCAAACAGCATAAGTACAATATCAGAACAGCATCTGAAAGCAGTGCACTGTTCGTTCATGTTAGGAATAATCATCCCATGGATTGGGAAAAAAGCTTAGAAGTGTACAAATCATCATGTGTCACAGAAAGACTTCTGGTTGAAGCTAGTTTGATTCGGGATTTAAATTCAATAAACGTTAATGATGGTCATTACAAAACTGATAATATGTTACATAAATTTATTTGTCAATGGCCAAAGGTTAAAAATGCTTTGAAAACCTTGGAGCCTAATGTAGGATAGATATTTAGTGGGTTCCATATTTTTGACCTAACTTAACTTGACTAGTCACGTAGCCCTTTCTCTTAAGCTCCTCTACGTGTGTGTTGGTGTTGGTGTGCGAATTAATGGATGGCATGATTATGACCTGACCTCATGTTTTATAAGCTCACCCTGTATAGTTAAGCCTCTCTCTGTCCATGTAATTTAGCTGCCTCTGAAGATGTCTTGAATAAAGACATCTAAGGTGCTCCATTGATTCCCTTTTCACTGTGTGATTTTATCAATATATATATATATATATATATATTGAAGGGTGGAACTCCTATTGCTTGCTCTATCCTACCTAGACGTGGTGCCAGTCGTGAATGGATGTCCCTTGCAATCGGTTTCAATTGCTGGTTGGAAGAACAGTGTAAAGAGCTGTCGACGCCATTCATTGATAATTGGAGCCTTTACTATGGTAATGATAGTATGTATGCAAGGGATGGGGTGCATTTAAGTAGGAAGGGGGTGGCCGTGCTAGCGAAGATAGTTGACAGGGTAGAAAGGTGGGAATTAATATGTCCAAATCGCATCAATGGTAAAGAGAGGAAATTACCATGTGAAAATAACAGCAGTGAAACAGAAGTAGATAATGCTGAAAATATAGTTAGTCATAATAACAAACATCAAAGTAATAAATGTAAAACAGATAGAAACGGAAGAAATATATTGAGCGTTTATTATACTAATAGTAGAAGCTTGTGTAACAAAATGGACCAGCTCAGAGCCATTGGTAGTAAAGAGAACATAGATATAATTGCATTAACGGAAACATGGATAAATTCAAACAGCAAACATTTTTTAGCAGAATTTCATATTCCAGGATATAACCAATTTAAATTTGACAGAGTAGGAAGGAGAGGGGGCGGTGTAGCAGTGTATATCAGGGTGTCATTAAAAAGCTGCAATAAATCAAACATTAAAACAAATAGCGACAATGAAAGTATTTGGGTAGAGATTGGTGAGGGCAATGAGTCCGTAGTCATTGGTGTTATATATAGACCACCTAATTTGAGCAGGAACGATGGTAAATTGCTATGGGAGGAAATAAAGAAGGCATCTGATAGAAACAATGTATGTATTCTAGGCGATTTCAACTTTTCAGGCTTAGATTGGAAAAATCAACTTAGCGATTATGAATCTGAAGATTTTCTAGAAGTAGTACAAGATAATTTTTTATATCAATTCATAAACTCGCCCACTAGAGGAAATAATATCCTCGATTTAGTTCTCAGTAATAATGAAAATCTAGTAAAAGATGTTGGGATTGGAGACGAACTAGGAAACAGTGATCATAAAGCCATATATTTTAACATAATATGGAATGGCAGGAAGAAGGAAAATTCGGCCTTGATCCCGGATTTTAGGAGGGCTAATTACGGTAGCTTAAGGAGAGACCTAAGGGATGACCCTATGGTCAAAAGATTAATCCCCCCCCACTCCTCCGGTAACTGTCAACTTAGGACCGGAGAACCCCGAATTTAATTTAGCAGCTACTTATGAACAAATTATTGAGACAATCCATAATGCTCAAAATAAACACATCCCTAAAAGAAAATTCAGATCGATACGGAACCAACCAAAATGGATGAATAATAGCCTCTTAGATCTTCTAGGGAAAAAGAAAGGAGTATATAGAAAAGTTAAGAAAGGCGAAAATCACTTACTTGGTTACTATCAGAACCTAACAAGACAGGTAAAAACAGAAATTAGGAAAGCAAAGAGAAATTATGAAATCAAGGTAGCAAACGAATCGAAAAATAACCCCAAAGCTTTTTATCAACTGTATAAATCAAAGGTTAGAGATACAATAGGTCCCCTTAAAACTACGACAGGAGAAATGACTGATGATGAGTTAGAAATGTGTAGTACGTTAAATAGTCATTTTCGCTCCGTATTCACAAATGAAAACCTAGCACAGTTTCCAGAAGTTCATAAGGTATATAACGACAGTATCGAAAATATGTTGATGAATATCAATATTACTAGTAACGATGTGCTTAAAGAAATTAACAAACTGAAGCCTCATAAATCGCCTGGTCCAGACTAGGTATATGCTAGAATATTAAAAGAATGTAGAGATGAGTTGAGTAATCCATTAGCAGTTTTATTTAATAAGTCATTAGAATCTGGCCTAGTGCCAGAAGCTTGGAAACTTGCAAATGTAGTTCCGATTTTCAAAAAAGGTGATAAATCAATTGCATCAAATTACCGTCCCATTAGTCTCACGTCAATCATAGGCAAGTTGCGAGAGTCAATTATTGCTTCGAAAATCAGAAGCCACCTTGAAACATTCAACTTAATTCATTCTTCTCAGCACGGGTTCACCCAGGGACGTTCTTGTCTCACAAATTTGTTTAGCTTTTTCTCAGAAGTATATGAAGCGGTAGATAATGATAAGTCATATGATATAATTTATTTAAATTTCAGTAAAGCATTCGATAGAGTCCCTCATGAGAGATTGATAAGGAAGGTAGAAGCACATGGAATAGGTGGATCATTATTAAAATGGATTAGGTCATGGTTAACTGGTAGGAAACAAAGAGTCAGCATAAATGGATTTAAGTCAGACTGTGGTGCGGTCAAAAGCGGAGTTCCCCAGGGATCTGTATTGGGCCCTCTGCTGTTTGTTATATTCATTAATGATCTTGATTTAGATATAACTAGTAGGATTAGTAAATTTGCGGATGATACCAAAATGGGGAGAGTGATAAAGTCAGACAGTGACTTTGAACACCTTCAAAGAGATCTAGATACCTTACTTGAGTGGTGAGTAGACTGGCAAATGAATTTTAATACTGATAAATGCAAGGTACTACAGATAGGGAAGACGAATACAAACGTTAAGTATAAGCTAGGTAACACGGAAATAGAAAACTCAGATTGTGAAAAAGATCTAGGTGTATTTGTTAGCAACGACTTGAAACCTAGAAAACAATGTATTAGCGTTCCCAACAAGGCAAACAGGATTCTTGGGTTCATATCTAGGAGTGTGAGTAACAGAACTGCTGACGTTATCTTGGATTATGCGGTTCAATTCTGGTGTCCTTATTATAGAATGGACATAGATTCTTTGGAGAGAGTACAAAGAAGAATGACAAAAATGATCCATAATATTAGAAACCTTCCATATGAAGAAAGACTGAAAAGCTTAGGCTTGCATTCATTAGAGAGGCGTAGAGTTAGGGGAGATATGATAGAGGTGTTCAAGTGGGTAAGTGGGATTAACAAGGGTAAAATGGAAGATGTTCTGAAGCTCAGTAATAACGAAATAACTAGAACAAATGGCTTTAAATTAGATAAATTCCGATTCAGAAAGGATATAGGCAAGCACTGGTTTGGTAATAGAGTTGTGGATATGTGGAATAGGCTACCGAGTGCTATAGTAGGATCGGGGACGCTAGGGAGCTTCAAGACGAAGTTGGATAGGCACATGGAAGTGCTGGGATGGGTGTGAAAGGGATCTGCCCTGTATGGGCCAGTCGGCCTCCTGCAGTATCCCACTTTCTTATTTTCTTATGTTCTTATATATTTATAAATATATATATATATATATATATATATATATATATATATATATATGTAACCGGTCGGAATTTACTGGACTTTAATTTCTCACTTGACTTGGGTTTTATTTAAAATTAATAGATGGTAATGGCAGTGGAAGCGCCCCTTTGAGAAAAATCCCGAACCAGCACAAGAACACTTAAAACTACTAAACAAAATAAATTGTCCGTGACCCGTGGAAGGATAGCATCTGTGACTGGGATGAATGAGACACACTGTTACATTTAGACACTTATATTCCCTCCAATACTACAAACACAATCCAATAATGGTACACCAATATGCGCACCTCTTAACTTGAACTTAAACACTACTCTGGGGAATAAAAGTTATACATGATATAAAAATTATTAGAACCTCAGGCAACAATAAATTTGAAGTATTAAGAACTGTTCCGTGCACACATGAAACAGGCCTTAAAGGCCTTCACACAATAATATCAGTCACTTAGGTACCAAAAAAAGATATTAACTACTCTACAATGAATAGGCCTTAAGGGCACTCAACAAAATTATATGTCACTGAGGAATGGTAATAAAAATGAGAAATTAAATACTCTACAATGAATAAGCCTTAAGGGCACTCAACAAAATTATATCAGTCACTGAGGAAATGGTAATAAAACATGAAATTAAATACTCTACAATGAATAGGCCTTAAGGGCACTCAACAAAATTATAGCACCCCAACAGATGCACACTTCCTAACCTAACCTAACCACTACTCTGGGGAACAAGGTTATACCTGAGATCAGAATTATGAAGAACAATCAGAGGCATTAAAAGAATCAAATCACAGTATCACTCTGGTTCCACTTGATGGCACAAACATTCAAAACAATATTATCAAAATTATCTAGAAACTATTAAATTACACCCGTAATAAGGGAGGGAAAATGTTCCTCCAGGTATCTCCTAGAGACCTAGACTCACGGTCTCAGTGTGTGACCATTAGTCTACTCAGATAGCCTCAGTGTACTCCCAGTGCGTCCATAAAGCGGACGGGAGTGAGCCAATCAGACCTTGTACAGTTGAGAGAAGCTTTAGCGTCCCGTGTCGTTTAGTTGTCGGGAGCACTCGTTCACTCAAGAGATCCTTTGCTACCCCGCTAAACAGTGACAGGCCTACTTTGATCGGTCCAATGGCGACAATCGCCACCCTCAATCCTCAACGGCAGTCAATCTCAGGTCAACTCCAGTCAACTTCAGTCAAGTGGGTTCTCACGGAAACCCTGAAATGAACTCACTGTTAGCTCTAGTTTACTTTATCACTGCCCTATCTAACCCTGTCTGAGATCGAATGAGACTTACTTGTTATACTGCAATATTTCAGCACAGGTGACTAGGCCACGTGACTATTTCTGGGACAGACGCGCAGAGACGTCTTGTTTGTGTGAGTGCTATCCGGGACTGAGAGAGAGGCCGCTTCGTGTCCTCTCAAGGCGTTAGCTTAGGCCTACGTGACCTATTTTCCGCCTAACTAATAACTCCTTGGGACACCCTTTAACATTATTCAGACTGCTAAACGATCTATAATAATTTCAAATTCAATAATAGTCCCTTAACTTCATGAATCGCATCATTATTAATCCGGTAAATTACATTTAATATCATATAGGCCTAGTTCCGCAATCTCCCACTATGTGCGGGGAGCGCTCTCTTCCCTCAGACGACCTTGAACGCTCAGTACCGCTAATGGCGGGGCATTCGAAATTACTCTGAAATTTCTGAATATTACAATCGACCCCCCTAAAAAAAGACAGCACTGTCCTCATGTGCTGAGAAGACCATTCATACGACCCCCCTAAAATTTGTTCTAAGAAACTGCATCTTACCCCTTTTGCTAAACGCAGCATTCCCGTCTTCTCTTCTCTCCTGCTAACACTCGACCCCCCTAAAAGAAAAACAGCACTGCCCTCATGTGCTGAGAGAACAACTTAGACCCCACCTTCAACTCTGTACTATTCCACTCACAGCTAACAACTCCATTTCTTCCCCATTTCTTCCTAGCCCAACTCATAACCAACCAGAACATCACGCTCCCCTTTTGCCTGGCCCTTAACTAGAGAACCAATGTCAAAATTAATACCAGCCCAAACAAACATGCTCTCCTTTGCCTGGCCCTTGAACTAAGAGGAACCAGTGTCAAACCAATACTCAGTCCAAAGCAAACATGCTCTCCTTTTGCCTGGTCCTTGAACTAAGAGGAACCAGTGTCAAAACAATACACAGTCCAAAACAAACACTCTCTCCTTTTCTGGACCCGTTTGTGCAATTGAAACTGAAATGGCCCTCTTGTCCACACGCATAGCACCTCGGGGGAATCGAGCCTCCAGTCTGCGGCTCGTTCTCTCTTCCTTTAGTCAGCGGTACCTCCCTCAAAGCTTCTCGTTTTTGTTCCGCCTCTCTCAGCCCCGTGATCCACTCGTCTAGACTATGGTGAGGATACTTCTTGATCTCATCCACTAACCACATACGGCTTTGTTCCTCCTTGAGCCCCCGAGTGATTGCATCTCCCAACAGGGCCTTATCATATTTATGATCATGGTGGTTCAACTCATCGTTTAAATCTAGCATAGCGTCATAATATTCAAGAAGCGTTTCGTTGCTCCCTTGTTTCCGCGTCATCACCTTCTGAATGGCGTCGTACGTGGCCGTCGGTCCGCCATATTGCTGCTTCAAATAACAAGTTAACTCATCTACGGTTTCCCAGTCTCTGCGTGCGTTGTATACGCGATCTGCCGCAGGCCCCGCAAGATGCCTTATTATGAATTGGATTCGACTGACTTCGTCTCCGTCTAACAGCTTGAGGGTTCGGTCAACCTCTCTTAACCACTTTCCTACCTCTATTCCTGGCCTACCGTCGAACTTAGACATGGTCAACCCGGCCCCGAGACTAGTTCCCTCTCTACTATTGTGTCTCCTCATCTCCCACATTGTCTCATCGTGCTGTATTTTATACTGTGTCTTTACCCTATCTAGTGCATCCCCCAACAGAGCTATGTGTTGTTGGTGTTCCGTCTCTAACTGTTGCAATTGTGTGTGGTACTCCCCCCTTAACTGTTGTACATATACTCCATACTCCCCCCTGATTTGGTTCACCCATGCCTGACATTCCCCATTGATCTTCCCCTCTAACTGTTCCAATCGCTCCTGGTACTCACCCCGGATTTTCCCCTCTAGCTTCCCAATACGTTCCACGAACTCTTCTCTCAACTGCACCGTCAACCACAACAACCCCATTCCCACGGCGAGCATGAGTAGAGTTGGGGTCACACTCTCTACCGTTTCCATCCACTCCATGATTACGCTCATTATCCCAACCACAGAACTATCAGTCACGAAATAAAATTAACTACGCTCTGCTACCATTTGTAACCGGTCGGAATTTACTGGACTTTAATTTCTCACTTGACTTGGGGTTTATTTAAAATTAATAGATGGTAATGGCAGTGGAAGCGCCCCTTTGAGAAAAATCCCGAACCAGCACAAGAACACTTAAAACTACTAAACAAAATAAATTGTCCGTGACCCGTGGAAGGATAGCATCTGTGACTGGGATGAATGAGACACACTGTTACATTTAGACACTTATATTCCCTCCAATACTACAAACACAATCCAATAATGGTACACCAATATGCGCACCTCTTAACTTGAACTTAAACACTACTCTGGGGAATAAAAGTTATACATGATATAAAAATTATTAGAACCTCAGGCAACAATAAATTTGACGTATTAAGAACTGTTCCGTGCACACATGAAAAGGCCTTAAAGGCCTTCACACAATAATATCAGTCACTTAGGTACCAAAAAAAGATATTAACTACTCTACAATGAATAGGCCTTAAGGGCACTCAACAAAATTATATGTCACTGAGGGATGGTAATAAAAATGAGAAATTAAATACTCTACAATGAATAAGCCTTAAGGGCACTCAACAAAATTATATCAGTCACTGAGGAAATGGTAATAAAACATGAAATTAAATACTCTACAATGAATAGGCCTTAAGGGCACTCAACAAAATTATAGCACCCCAACAGATGCACACTTCCTAACCTAACCTAACCACTACTCTGGGGAACAAGGTTATACCTGAGATCAGAATTATGAAGAACAATCAGAGGCATTAAAAGAATCAAATCACAGTATCACTCTGGTTCCACTTGATGGCACAAACATTCAAAACAATATTATCAAAATTATCTAGAAACTATTAAATTACACCCGTAATAAGGGAGGGAAAATGTTCCTCCAGGTATCTCCTAGAGACCTAGACTCACGGTCTCAGTGTGTGACCATTAGTCTACTCAGATAGCCTCAGTGTACTCCCAGTGCGTCCATAAAGCGGACGGGAGTGAGCCAATCAGACCTTGTACAGTTGAGAGAAGCTTTAGCGTCCCGTGTCGTTTAGTTGTCGGGAGCACTCGTTCACTCAAGAGATCCTTTGCTACCCCGCTAAACAGTGACAGGCCTACTTTGATCGGTCCAATGGCGACAATCGCCACCCTCAATCCTCAACGGCAGTCTCAAACGGCAGTCAATCTCAGGTCAACTCCAGTCAACTTCAGTCAAGTGGGTTCTCACGGAAACCCTGAAATGAACTCACTGTTAGCTCTAGTTTACTTTATCACTGCCCTATCTAACCCTGTCTGAGATCGAATGAGACTTACTTGTTATACTGCAATATTTCAGCACAGGTGACTAGGCCACGTGACTATTTCTGGGACAGACGCGCAGAGACGTCTTGTTTGTGTGAGTGCTATCCGGGACTGAGAGAGAGGCTGCTTCGTGTCCTCTCAAGGCGTTAGCTTAGGCCTACGTGACCTATTTTCCGCCTAACTAATAACTCCTTGGGACACCCTTTAACATTATTCAGACTGCTAAACGATCTATAATAATTTCAAATTCAATAATAGTCCCTTAACTTCATGAATCGCATCATTATTAATCCGGTAAATTACATTTAATATCATATAGGCCTAGTTCCGCAATCTCCCACTATGTGCGGGGAGCGCTCTCTTCCCTCAGACGACCTTGAACGCTCAGTACCGCTAATGGCGGGGCATTCGAAATTACTCTGAAATTTCTGAATATTATATATATATATATACTGTTTATATATATATATATATATATATATATATATATATATATATATATATATATATATATATATATGCATATATATATATATATATATATATATATATATATATATATATATATATATATATATATATATATATATATATATATATATATATATATATATGCTGATAACCACAAGGAAAGAAGAAAACACGAAGTTCCCAAGCGCTTTCGTGTAATTCACATCTTCAGGGGTGAGTACAGACTAGTCTGTACTCACCCCTGAAGATGTGAATTACACGAAAGCGCTTGGGAACTTCGTGTTTTCTTCTTTCCTTGTGGTTATCAGCATATACCTAGATCACGCGCACCTACAGTGATTCACTTGCATATATATATATATATATATATATATATATATATATATATATATATATATATATATATATATATATATATATATATATATATGTAGTTTTGCTTGGGTTATGAGAACATCGCAAATTCTTTCACGCAATCTGTTGATTATGGGAAATCCTAATACTGCATGTGATCTTGGCTTAAATGATGCTAACGTTAGGCCTTAATGTGTATTGAGTTATATATTGCATAAACTAGTTATTTGAATCCAAGTTTAGATTTAAGTGAGCTTGGATTACTTCGCTATTATGTGATAACATATTCTACTCCTAATATTTGTTTCGTTCTAAGCATTTATATCCGTTCTTAATGAACACTGCATGACATGACTACACTAAACTGAACCTGGTCTAACCTAATCAAACTAACCTGATAGTTAAAGGCGCCTTAAATCAAACAGAGCAAGCTTTACTGTATACGAATTCACCCTGGTATTTACGCTTATTTAATCATTGGTACAGTACGCACACTTTTACCTATATAAACGTCGGTATGCCTATATTTGCACTGGTATGTGAAGCTAGACACACAAACATGTAAAGGTACTGATACAAACACTTACATAAACACAAGTTGTAAGGAGCAGAGAGCGGGAGGACCCTCTAGTCACTTCCACATAAAAATAATGTAGCTAATTCAACTCTTCTTTTTATAGTTGAAAGTTGGCTAAATGAAGAGAGTGATATATCAAACATAATATTAAAAAAAATCGATAAAATACAAGGACTCGGCAAAAACTGCTAAATTGTTTCCAGTTTCTCATCTCGATGGTCACGTCCACTGGCCACGACGGCCCTCCCCCGGGTGTTGGCCCCTTAGCTGTTAATGATTGACTGTTGGTGGGAGAATTCACATTCACCCACCTTTGTAGCCTCCACCTACGTCTTCTGGCCATCATCCTTTTCCTCCGCCCTAACGTGCGTCCTCTGGTCGCCAGCATCTGAGTTAATACTCCCTGTAGGCTCCTTTCACCTTCCCTGACCTCCATTGACCCCGTCCAATTTTCCTAAACTTCCAACTAACTGATCTAACATAAACTCACCTTAACCTGCCTACGTCTGCCTTCCCTACACACACGCACACACACCCAAGTCACATACAAAAGAAAGCAGAAAGAATTCATCTGGGCATAAAATGTAGCAAGTTGGTCGAATGAATCATCGTGACAGTACCAATGTGAGACGAGCAAGAGCAACCCAGGTGATGGAAACAGCTCAAGTAAGAGGTGGTTGAACTTTCCAAGTGATTTACACATTCCATTCTATGAGTGGCTGCTTTGTTTACTACACTGGGAAGACAGCATTAAAAAAATTAACCCCTGCTTAAGAAAGGCCCTAGTAATTTCTGTCTGACTGTAGCTGGGGATGATACAGTAAAGTATTTTACGACGACAGGATTTAAGGAGGTGATAATGACAATACCTTACGACACACAACAACACACCAAGGTTATACTGGATCTTGATTGTCTTCTTGACGATACACGATTCGTATGGGCAGAGCGACACAAAATCTAAGGTGAGAAGAAGAACCAAGTGGTAACGTTGATGAAGGGAAACGTTCCGGAAAATATATTAATTTCTGGAATAGGATATAGAATAATTGCAAAGTTTATTGACCAACCTGCTTTGCGTTACAAGTGCAACAGGTGGGGCCATATGGCCTGAAAATATCAAAGTGAGTATCGGTGTCGCTACTGTGGAAAAAATCACAATTCAATAGAATGCAAAAATACAATAAGTTCTGTACAACATGTGTCATGCTGTTGCAAATGTGGTGGCGCGCATAATGCAGGTTCGTCAATTTGCAATAAGAGGCCACAGATGGCAGAGCTTGAGGGAAGTGCAGCACCGAAAAAAAGGAGAAAGAGAGAGGGGGTGCAGGAGAGACAACTCTATCTTCAACTGAGAACGTGTGGAAGAGAAGGATGAACTAGAATGACAAGTTGGAGACAACAGGAAATGGTGCAGGAGCTGCATCAAAACTTGTTCCAGAAGATAAGGTAATTGACAAGTTTGGTGATGTGTACAGTATAGTGAAGTAGTTCAACTCAGGCAAGAAATTCAGATTCTTAGAAAAAAGGTAGAGGACACGCAGAAGGTAAATGCCAATTTTTGTAAACATAAAAATGTGGAAGTCGAACTAAAAGGCAAGAAGATTGAAAATAATACAGTAATAATTTCTGACAAATCATCCTTACTATAGGGGACCAGAAATGTGGACATAGGAAATGATAACCCGCAAGTGGGGTGACACCCCTGACGTATTACATGATAAGGTATTAGCTCGAGTGGAAGAAGTAATAGAACAGTTTGTGAATGAGAGAATATGATTAGTTTCTGTTGTTAATAAGGAAAATGGGGGACAATAGTTGAAGTATGTTTTCATGGAATTGTGACGACTCTTTCCCCTCCTAACTCTACCACCATAACAATCACTTGCTCCAACTTGACACCGAGAGAAGAAACTGCTTCACGAAGCTACTCGACCCCAGTGAGCACCAACTCAGAACCAGTTTCCCATCCGACTATGAGACCGATGTAAGTGGTAAGCTTAGTCTCTTCTCTGCGGCCTACGGTGTTCCTCTTCTTTTGGGTTGTGGTAATGCCTGCTTCCATGTGGTTGGCAACCTAGACTTACTACCTGAACTGTCAATTCTATCAAGTTCTGTGTTGTATATATTATATGTATTTAATGTTTAAAGTAGGAATAATCAGGTAAGATTCTGGTGTGAGTGTACCTTAATTGCTGCTTCCACGCATTCCAACCCCTAGATTATTCACTCATTATTTTAACCTGTCAACTTTCCCTTTTCTCAATGTTCTGGGTAGCAAGGAGGAACGTCACAGAATGTAAATAGCTTACATCCTTGGACCACATATGTGCATGTTTATGCACTGTAGTATAAGGTGGATGTCATAGCCTTACAAGAGACGGGCACAGAGGGTGGTAATTTGATGAATTTACGTGATTTTCAATGTTTCTGTTTACCAGCTAATAATAAAAATAATACAGGAGGTCTGTTCACCTATGTTCCGAAAAATGTACCGGCTGAATTGATAATAGCTGACAAATAGAATGGGTTTGAAAATTTGTGTGTTAAAATCTACGTCGAAGGGAGGTCTATATGTATTGTTACCATCTAAGTGCAGTCGCAGAAAAAAGTTATCTCCTACTCCCAGCCACAATGTGACCTCGAAATATCTGAGGCTCGAACTACGAAGCAGTGGAAATAAGTGTCTCTTTGACCAAACAGATTTCGCACATGAATGTTTTTAAGGGAGACAAGGGATATGGGGGAGGGGTGAAATGTGAGTAAGGTTGGGTGGAGTGGAGAGTGACAAAGAAATCTCCATTTACTGATAACTTCAAGGTGGTGATAGAGAGAGTTTACAATGATAAAGGTAATGAATGTATCAACAGAAATCTTATATACATGACAAAGAACATATTCCACAGTTTTTGGGTTTAAGGGCTGAGTTACAAACTAGACGGAGTGGTCGTTATCCAATGTTGGGTGATATATTAATGGAGGAGGAAGGCACCACCAACAAGAGGAAAGGTGACACATAAGAACATAAGAACATAAGAAAATAAGGAGTCTGCAATAGGCCGGTTGGCCTGTGCATGGCAGCTCCTGTCGAGAGTTACTACCACTCTCTATCATCCATGAATCAATCCAGTCTCCTTTTGAAACTTTCCAGCATTCCAGCACTTACTACAAAGTTGCTAAGCTTGTTCCACTCGTCCACTACTCTATTTGTGAACCAGTTCCTTCCTATCTCCCTCCTAAACCTAAACTTATCCAACTTAAATCCGTTGCTCCGAGTCCTATCCTGCTCGGATATTATAAGAACTTTATCTATATCCCCTTTATTGATTCCTTTCACCCACTTAAATACTTCAATCATATCTCCCCGCACTCTTCGTCTTTCTAGGGAATGCAAGTTTAGTTTCTTTAACCTATCCTGATATGGAAGGTTTCTAAGTCCCGGAATCATTTTCGTCATTCTTCGCTGCACCGACTCTAGTGAATTGATATCCATTCTATAATAAGGGCACCAGAGCTGAACCGCATAATCGAGGTACGGCCTGACTAGCGCAAGATATAGTTGCAATAAGACCTCTGCACTCTTATTACTTACACTGCTAGATATAAAACCCAATACTCTGTTTGCCTTATTTCGAACATTAACACACTGTTTTCTAGGCCGTAGATCCGGGCTTACAAGTACTCCTAGGTCTCTAGGTTGATGTTGTTAAGGCTGTAAACAGTGACAGTATTTGTTCTTCCAATATTAAGTACGCTGTACCTGATGGCGTTGAATTTCATTTGTCATTTTTCAGACCACCACTGCAGTTTATTTAGATCCTCCTGTAATGCATTTGCATCCTGCCCTGAATTAATCTGCCGCCCTATTTTGGTGTCATCCGCAAACTTGCTTATGTCACTGCTGATCCCAGAATCTAGATCGTTTATGTAGATTATGAACAAGAGTGGGCCTAGTACTGACCCCTGGGGAACCCCACTGGTTACACGCCCCCACTCAGATTTAGCACCATCTACGCTGACCCTCTGCGTTCTATCGGTGAGCCATGATTTTATCCAATCTAAAACTTCCCCTCGATACCATGAGCCTTAATTTTTCTCAGAAACCTCTGATGCGGTACTCTGTCAAATGCTTTGCTAAAGTCTAAGTAAATAACATCGTAATTTTCGTCATTATCTACTACTTCAAAGGCTTTCCTTAAAAACGTTAGCAGATTTGTTAGACAAGATTTTCCCTTTGTAAACCCATGTTGAGAGTCGTAGATAAATTTGCTTTTCTCTAAATGCAATCGGATGCTACCTGCAATAATTGATTCAAGAAATTTCCCCACTACTGGCGTCAAACTGATCGGCCGGTAATTTGACGCTGATGCTCTGTCTCCCTTTTTGAATATGGGTACTACATTTGCCTGTTTCCACAAGTCTGGCACAACTCCCGTGTCTAATGATGTTGTAAATATATTTACGAGGGGTCCGCTAATCTGTTCCCTACACTCTTTCAAGACTCGAGGGAAAATTTCATCCGGGCCTGGGGATTTTGTCTTCTTTAATAAAAAATAAATAATAACAAAATTAAGGTTTCCACATCTATCTTGCTGTCTAGAGATAGATCTCTCCTGGCGACTGCACCTCTGTCAACATATGCTTATGCCAGAAGGAGTCAAGTAATCTTATTTGTTATCTTACACGAATTAATATAACCGGGTCTTATTCAAACTGTGAGATGGAGTTAGTCAATAACAAGACAAATTTTGAATACTGTGTATTTGTATTTCCCACAGGAGCTGCCCGTTGTAGTAGTCTGCCCTGATGAATCGCCTAGAAGTTTCACTGTGGGATGTGGACGTTATAAGGTACCACGGCAATGTTCACTGTTGTCAAGTCTGCGCACCATATTGGGAGTTACACGCCTGTTTGTCGGGCATCCCCCTTCCCTATATCCTCCTCCCCTCCTAGATTTATCAACATCCTCCCACCAAAAATACAGAGATACAAAATTGACAATCTCAGTTCGAAAAGAGAAAACAAAACAAGTGTAAGACAATGACAAGTAAGAGCCCAACGGTCAATGGTCACTGTCCACATCACCCTCACAGCCTACCCACCATCGCCTCACAAAGAGCAGATTTCAACTGAGGACTCGAAGCTACATCGAGAAAGATATGAGGAATGAGGACTCCGAACTCCACCAGCCACCAACTCATTCCCCCCGGTAAGAAATGAGAATTCCTAACTACATTAAATGAGGAACAACTTTTCTCTCCATCATCCTGTGTGAGTCGAATGACCTACCAGGGCTACGTGATGAGTGAAGGAATTAAGTGAAGGCTGCCACAACCCTGAGGGAAGGAGCCAGGCTGGTTAGCACCTACGTACGACTGAACCGTGGGAAGGAGTTCGTTGGTGCCTCTATCAAGTCGCAAGGCAGTTTATGGGATTGGCCCCCCCAATTACCTGATCATAGTTAATTTATAATATAAATATAACATGGAATGAACATATTTTTTTCACACTACCTAATTTTTATCTTCTATGTTTATTGTATATTTTAAGTCTTTTCGCTGTCTTGTTCTTCTAATAAACCGCTAATCATTATTATTATCACACATACACGCACACACACACAGAGTGCCAGAAGGTTAACAGCAAGTCAGTAATAAGTTTGAACACCAAGGTGTCATATTAAAGTCATGGGAGAGAAGGAGGGAGGGGGGAGGGAGGGAGGGAAGAAGAGAGGAATGAAAGAGGGAGAGTAGAGGAAAAATAAAAAGGGGAAAAAGAAAGGATAAGGAGAAGAGGGAGAGAAGGAGAGGGGTGAGGAGACGGGGAAGGAGGGAAGAAGACGTGGAGAGGAGGGAGGGAAGAGGAGGAGAGTAAATATGGAGAGAATGAAGTGTGAGGACGAAACAAAAGGGATATGATGGAGGGTGGGAAGGGAGGTGGAGGGGTAAAAAAAAGGAAGGGCGGTGGGAAAGTTGGGATATAGGAGGATTTAAATAGGAGAGGAGGAAAATGGAAGGGTAGGAGGAAGGAGGATGGTGAGAGAGAGAAGGAAGGTGGAAGGTCAGAAGTAGAGTCATACAAATTAGCTGGGAGAACATACCAGCTACCCAGGGCGGCGATCATGAGAACCCAAGAGTGGAAATTCGATTTGCGGAAAGTGGCTGGGAATTGGAATCGTGTGGCAATTGCCAGGTTTTGGAGGTGAGGCTAGAATGTGTGTGTTGGGGGGGGGGGGGTGAGATGCGTGGGGGAAGGTGTGTTTAGGGAAAAGGAGAATGGGGTGCGTGGGTAAGGTGTGCGAGGGAGAGAATGGGGTGCATAGGGGAAGGTGTTGTTGAGGGGGAGGTATTGATGTGCTTGGGTAAGGTGTGTGTGTGTGTGTGTGTGTGTGTGGGAGACAAGAATGAGGTGCATGGGGGTAAGAGTAAGAACAGGTGGAAGGGGAAATATATCTATGCATGTGTAACCTACGTGATTCATTTTAAAGTTTGATTTTGGCCACGTACAGCAGATAGATTATTGTGCACCCCATGCTCATCATGTGAGCGGTAATGCAAACGATTCAAAGAGGGCACTGAATGTTACAAAATATTTTCAATAGTGTGTGTGTGTGTGTGTGTGTGTGTGTGTGGTAATGAGGAGTTTATAAGAATATCTATTAAGTATATATTGATGGTAAGGAATGTATAAGATGTGCACATGGGACATTAGGCTATACACATACTCGCACATCCCTGTCCACACAAATAAACCAAACAAATACACAAAAATACACACATTCCTATCACCGACAAACACACTTGTTCCACACCCACACATCCACTCCCACAAACACAAAGAATCTCTCCACCTCCTCTCTCCCACACACTCACCCCCACAAACATATTGCCACCCACAAACCGTGCTCCCACACACACACACAGAATCGTCCATCTCACTCAACACAACTAGTCATGATTCACGTAGGTAATAGTTAACTGGGCTGAGAGTGTTAGTGTGTCTGTCGTGCATGACTTATTCCACAATTATTCTCTATCGTGTACCTCCATGCACAGCCGAAAGTGATAGTGGTGTTTGTGTGTGTGTGTGTGTGTGTGTGTGTGTGTGTGTGCGTGTGTGTGTGTGTGTGTGTGTCTGTGTCTCTGCGTGTGTGTGTGTGTGTGTGTGTGTGTGTGTATGTGTAATAATAATAATAATAATAATAATAATAATAATAATAATAATAATAGTAATAATAATTAACGGTTTATTGAAAGAGCATGGCAGCCGGAAGGCTGAAAATATACAGTTGCATAATTGGGGAATGGGTCTCTTGATTGACAAATAATATACAAGTAACATATGTGGTACAAATATTATATATAATAACTAGGTGGGGAGAAGGTCCTACTACAGGGCATTTCAACCCATTGACAGTACAAAAAGGTAAGATTGACTGGGAGTGAATACACTGGTTGAATACGAGTTCTTGATAATTTTTACAATTGTTGGGAATGGGCTATTCTTATAGCAATCGGTACATGTTCGTATGGACTGGATGAGGTTGTGGTGTTGAACAGCAATTCGCGGACGAGGGATCTCGGGTGGTAGTAGGAGTCGGTGTCGAGGATGGTGCAGAAGCTTCTCACCAAATTTGTGGATGAGGTCGTGGTGATGGTCAGAGAGAGCCGAGAGTGTCAATGTGTTGAGCGCTTCTTGATATGTGAGTAGGAAGGAACGAATAATCTAGCATGCCCTCTTTTGCACTTTTTCTAGGTGTATACGTTGTGTGGCATTTAGGGAGGAAGACCAGGCAGGGGAAGCATAGGTGAGCTTGGGAAGTATAAATTTTGAGTAAACACTGAGGAGCTCAGGCGCAGGAACTCCGAGGGACTTGAGTCAGCGGAGGAGGTGTAGAAGGAAAGCGGAAGATTTGACAACTTCACTGACGTATGTTTTCCAGTTTAGTTTGTTATCTATAGTGACGCCGAGGGGCTTAGTGGAGACTACAGTCTGGAGTGTGTTGGGGCCTAAAGTAATGGAAGGGGTGGGACAATGTCGGAAGAGAGGTTGATGTGCTTAACCATGGCCTTGGTATGTGTTAGGTTCTGAATAATAAGTTCTATATACAGGAGAGAACACAAACACCTGTATAGTTTTGTAGGTTCGGTTTACTGGATAAGAGTATATACACAAAGGGGAGCAGCACTCTCCCCGGCTAGGCTCCGTTGTCAACTGCTATAGACGACGTATGGCAAGTGATACATTAGCAGCTTCCATACGTCGCCAGGCACATTAATTAGGCATGTGGGATATGGTAATAACATTGCCACACGCTGCTAGCTACATAAATGGAGCACATACATAATATACATACATAATATATAATCCAGCATACATAATATACATACACCTCCCTCCCCCCTATACGCTCATAGCAAAGTCTTGAGCGGACCTTTTCTTTTGGATCCGTTCTGAGCGTCGAGGGACTTCATCACTGGGAAGGGTATGGGACTCAACACTGGTGGCGGGGCCAGCAGAAGGCATTGTTACGGGTCGGAGAAAACGGCGGTTCCTCCACCACACACGACCACTGGGTAACCGCACCTGGTAGTCCCGTGACCTGCCGAGACCCATGACTACGCCTACTTTGTCCCAACGTAGGGAAGTCGGGTCCTGAACACGGACTTGGGTGCCGACACTCAACCTGGGGAGAGAGCGGGCGTGGTCGTTGTAGCGGGCGACGACGTCCTGAACACGTTCGGCGGCTCGGCGATCACAATCCTCTGTCTTGGCCTGCCACTCCTTGGAGAAGGATTGAGGGTGAGCAGGGACACAAGAACGAAGGGGGCGTCCATACAAAACCTGGGCAGGGGAGCGTCCGGTGTAGTTAGGTGTGTTGCGGAGTTCAAGAAGACCCCGGTCGAAGGCCTCGCAGTCAATGTTCCCAGAAGGGGCCACCTTAAGGATGAGGTGCTTCAGGGATTTGACAGCAACCTCAGCGTGGCCGTTGGACGGCGGGTAATGGGGCGATGACAACACATGCCGGACTCCCCATCGGTCAAGGAACACAGCAAAGTCCCGGCTTGTGAACTGAGGCCCTCCGTCGGTTCGCAGGCGTACAGGAACGCCCACGTCACGGAAGTAGTGGCGGAACTTGCTGATGGTGGCGGCAGACGTCGTGTCATTACCGCACTTGATGACAACCGGCCAACCAGAGAGACGGTCGACGATAACGAGGAAGGACTTTCCTGACACACAGAAAAAGTCGGCCGACACAGACTCAAAGGGGCGGGTGGGGTTGTCGTCACTCATGAAGGGTTCCTGCTGCTGGCTGGGTTGTAATACTTGGCAGGGCTCACACACACGGACAACATTGGAGATGTCGGAGTTGATGCCAGGCCAGAACACAGTCTGTCGTGCACGTCGTTTGGTGGCCTCAGCTCCACGGTGACTGTCGTGAAGGCGAGCCAAGGCGTGGGGACGTGATGCAGCAGGGACAACTACACGTGCTCCGTACAGAACAAGGTCTCCGTCGCAGTAGAGTTCATCGCGGAGTTTCCAATACGGGAGCAGGGTGTTGTGAAGATCGTAGCGGTTGCTAGGAAATCCATTCCTCACACACTCGACAAGTCGGACATAGGAAGGGTCATCTCGGGCCGCTGTTCGAAGGTCCTCCATTGCCTTGTCGTCATCTGGTGACAGGTCCGAACGAAGGGATTGGACGGCATGGAGAGTGACCACAGTCCTGACGGAGAGAGCGAGGTCGGCGTCGAGCACATGATCTTCTGGAGTAGGGCGGCTGACAGGAGAGCGGGATAAGGCATCAGGGATGCAGAGCTCCTTGCCAGCACGCCACGCTGCAGTGAAGATGTACGCCGAGAGCTTCTCTTTCAGACGCTGGAGGCGAGGGTTCTCAACGGCGTCTAGCGTGTAGTGGTTGAGGATCGGGACAAGCGGGCGATGGTCGGTCACTAGGTGAAAGTGTTGCAGGCCAATGAGGTAAAACCTGCACTTGGACATCGCCCAAACCACAGCCAGCAGCTCCAACTCAATAGTGGCGTAGCGGGTCTCAGTGTCAGAGAGGAAACGCGAGCCACACTGGACGAGCCGGAACTGCCCTCCACCATGATCCTGCAGTAGGGCGTATCCCACGCCATACAAGCGTGAGGCATCTGTCTGCAGAACTGTCGGCAAGGCTGGGTCAAACGTGGCGAGGACAGGTGGACGAGACAGGGCCTGTTTCACTTGCTGGAAGGCCTTGTCGTGGTCGGGGGTCCACAGGAATGTCCTCTTGGGGCTCATCAGGGGGCGAAGTGGTTGAGCAGCTGCGGAGATGTCCGATGAAAACTCTGCTAACTGGTTGACGAGACCGATGAAGGACCTCAAGTCGGTCAGGTTAGCAGGGGTGGGAAAATCCGTAATGGCGCGGACCTTTTCCGGGTCAGCTGCGATACCATTCCCTGAGAGGGTGTACCCACAAAAGTCAACTGAAGAGCTGGCCAGAACAAACTTGTCGGCATTTAGGGTAATGCCGTGCTTCCGGCACCTGTTGAGTACCTCGTAGATACGGCAGAGGTGATCCATGTAATCCTCATCGTACACGAGTATGTCGTCGACCACTTTCACGCAGTTTGCCAGACCTTGTAGAGCCATATCACCTCGAAGACAGAAAGCGTCTCCTGTAGCGGCGAATCCCATGGGGCCACGGCAATAACTGTAACGTCCATGCGGGGTGATGAAAGTTGTGAGTGGTCGGTCTTCTTCGGCAAGCTCTATCTGCCAGTATCCACACAGGGCGTCCATCGTCGTGAAGAAGCGCGCCTTCGGATTCACACTGCGTATAGCTGCAAAGGGCGTGGGAGAAGGGTGCGCAGGACGAGACACCTGGTTGTTGAGCTTGGAAAGGTCAGTGGTGATCCGAACACCACCTTTAGGTTTTGCGACGACAACCATCGGGTGACACCATGGAGACGGGTCATCGCCGGTTGGTACAATATTTTCTTGGGCGACCATGGAGTCCAGCTCGTTTTTGACCGCCTCGCGGAAGGCCAGGGGAACCAGTCGAGGGGTGTAAATAGCGAATGGCTTCGCGTCGTCCCTCAGGTGGATCCTCATGGGGGGACCTGCCATCTTCTTGAGAGGCTTGGATTCCAGAGCGGACTTGGTCACCAGAACGTCGCTGAATTCCTTCAGGAAGTACTTCCGAGCGTCCGAAGGAGGGGTGTCACTGGCAAGAGGCAGGGGTAGGGCGGCAGCAGGGTCGTTGCTGCTCCCTTTTTGCACCCTGTTGGCGTGTTTTACCTCAAGAATAGGTTTGGGGAAGTCCTGGGAGATGATGGCCAACTCCTGACAATGTCTGTAGGACAGCAAAGGGGTCTGGACACCGTTATGCACATCAATCCAGGCTTGACACGACCTGTTGCCAAAGGTGACTTGTGCTTGGAGTGAACCCAGGGCCGGGGTCATCTGTGAACCATCTGCTATAAAGCGGAGATCCTTGGGGGGCGGTCCTAGATCACTTGGAGAGAGCCCCAAGCATTGCAAATGCTGGGGACTGATGACTGTAGCATCAGCGCCGGTGTCGGGCAACATCTGAAGACGGGATGACGCACTGCGGTAGGTCACAATGACACTGATGTACTGGGGAACTTTGGTCCTGGGACGCGGGGGGGGAGCACACATTCCTAATGTGGCTCGAGCGTTGTCAGGAGTCGTCGTGCCTCTGATTGGAAGACTGTGGGCGGCCCTCTCTGGTGGAAGGGGGCTGAAGCTTCCGCCGACGCTGTCCCTTGGGTTTGTTGGAAGGGCAACACCTGTCATAGTGGCCCAGACGACCGCACACATTGCACTGGACGCGTTTGGCTGGGCACCTTACTGTGAGTGACCAGTGGCCCTTACGGTCACAACTGTTGCAGGTAGACTGAGCAGCTGGACACACCTGTGTTCCGTGCTGCTTACCACAGTTGTTGCAAAATAAACCGGGCGTGGACGTGGTGGGCGAAGGCGTAGGAACGGACTTCTTGTCCTTCTTGTACCGGGACACAGCGCGTACAGCTGTAGGGGAAGCACGGATGGCAGAGGTGGCACACCTTGCAGCCTCATAGGAGCGACATATCGTCGACACATCCTTAAGAGAAGAGGAAGAGTCGAGGGAGGTGAGGCGTTGGACAAGTTCCTCGTCCTTAACACCCATCAGGATCACCTGCTTCAACTGGGTCTCCTCGCACTGCTGGTGGTGGCCTGGACATATATCTACCTCTTCCGAGGCTCTCTTAAGACGTACGTAAAAGGCATCAAAAGACTCACCCTCCATCTGTCTGCAGCTAAACAATTCCCTCCTGCGCAGAGCTTCATTCTGCTGTCCTTTGATGTGCCGTTGTAGAACGTCCAGTACCTCCTCTACAGACAGCGAAGAGGTTGGGGGTACCTGCAACGTATGTTCCAAGACACGCTGAATTTCCAAGGACAGGCACATACGCAGCTGGATGAGTTGTTTAGGCTGTGACAAACTCTGGAGATCCACCATTGTAGAATAATCAGTCCACCGTCGCCGCCATTCACGAAAAGTCTGGAAATTCACATCAGGCTTCAAGATGGGCGGTGTTTGAGCTGCTGCTTTAGGTGGGGCTGGGGGGCGTGAAGGAAGCATGGATGAGGTATCTGAACCAGTCAGTACCGAGGCAGTGTTAGAGCCAGGGGCTTGGTTAACAGTGAGGCGAGATATCAAGGCTTCAAACCGTTCACTGTCTTCCAATCTCCGTTGGTGGTCTCGTTCTGCCTCTGCTTGCCTTCTGTGCTCATCCGCCAAACGTCTGTGAGCTTCATCCTCGCGTTTCTCATCTCTCATAAGCTTCAGTAAAGCAATTATCTCTGGAGACAACGCTGAATATTGAGGTGAGGGACTGCGAGATGTTGTGGGGGCTGGAGCGTCGTGGCCGGCCTGGTCATCCATCTCTGCCGGGCTATCATCCGCCTGACTCATCGAGACGCTGGGTCCACGGCTACGTAAGGCATGAGACATAACTACTTCATCTGTGTACTATGTCTTAAATCAGTGTTGACCGGTCAGCCCGTCGTATCAACAAGATTTCAGACAAAAAATTAATTAAATACACAGATAAGTAGGTTATATATATAAAATATATATAAAGAAGCCGCGTGGTCAGCGAGTGTTAGTACATGTATATGTGCGTGTGTGTGTGTCCCGGGCTGGCATAGCGTCTCGCCCCAGCTGTGAGGGGGGGTGGAGGCGGCGCTGTGAGGGGGGGAAAGGGAGAAGCGCGGCGACTCCCAGTCAGTCCAGTTACCCTCAGGACGCGGTCAGAGACGGGTGCACTGAACTCTACTCCTTATAAATGCCCAGAACGTGCCGTATACCTTGGGAATCCTTTAGAACAAGGTCACACATGAATGGCACGAAACAACCAATGCACTAAACACTTCACAGAAAATCACTGTCACTGACACTGCTCAAAGTTGCTAAATTCTTCGAGGAGGGGTGGCGCGCGGGAGTTGACCCAAGGCGAGAGTCCAAAAGCCGGCTTCCCCACAAAGTTTGCGCTTTCACTCGTAATTATCCACTAAGATCGGATCACTGCGCCATGTTAGGTTCTGAATAATAAGTTCTATATACAGGAGAGAACACAAACACCTGTATAGTTTTGTAGGTTCGGTTTACTGGATAAGAGTATGGACACAAAGGGGAGCAGCACTCTCCCCGGCTAGGCTCCGTTGTCAACTGCTATAGACGACGTATGGCAAGTGATACATTAGCAGCTTCCATACGTCGCCAGGCACATTAATTAGGCATGTGGGATATGGTAATAACATTGCCACATGCTGCTAGCTACATAAATGGAGCACATACATAATATACATACATAATATATAATCCAGCATACATAATATACATACAGTATGGTTGATGGTGACGTGGTTGTTGGTGGTCCAATTTTGGAGATTGTTCAATATATCCTGGAGGGCCGTGTAGTCGGCAGCCGAGTTGTTGACACTGTGTGTGTGGCATGCTTCCCTGTTGGGCGCTGTAAACGCTTCTGCGCTTCACCTTAGACAAGGATGTAAGGGGTGCCCCCCCCCAAAAAAAAGGAAAAAAAAAGAAACTGTTTGTGTGTGTGTTTGTGTGTGTCCTCCCTGCGCTGTTCTGACGTTATTGTTGTCATGGATGAAGTCGTCAAAAGATTCCTGGAGTTTCATATTTATATTCGTCTCCCTGTTGTTGATGGACTATGACTATAGCTGTTGTTGTTACAATGTAGTCATCGATGTAGTCGTCATATTCGTCGACGCGGTTATCATCGTAGTCGTCGTTGTTGTCTTTGTTGTGGTTGCAGTCATTGTAACCGCCCAATGAGCGACTGTGGGATAAGGAGACCCTTGCACGTAGGACTCGATTGTTCTTTATTCGGTGAAAACCTGCAGAGTACAAATTACATATGTTACGTATGAGATAATTATTTCATTCGTACGTTCCTTCACTATTAACAACTACATATTTTATATTTGAAAAGAGTAGGGTGTTAAAGCATATAAAAACTTACGTGTTTCGGGTCTAATGTAGGACGTATTAGCTCCCTGACTTGTTAGCTCACTGGACGGCTAGAGACTATCTTCTGAACCCCACAGGGAGCGAGTCAGCCTGAGGCGAGGCCATCTGTTTCACATTTAACATTATTGTATTTCTTATCATTATTGTAACTGTCGTCTGTTATATGTTTTTATCGTCATTATCGTTTTTTTCATCGTTATCATTGTTATTATCGTAATTGTCATCGTTGTCGGCATCTTCCTTGTTGCCGTCGTTATCATCATCGTCGCTGCTATATTTGTCATCGTAATTATCATTGTCATCGTCGTTATCGTTGTCGTCGTCGTTATTGTTGTCGTCGTCCTTATCATTGTCGTCGTTATTATCGTTGTTGTTGTCGTTATCGTTGTCGTCTACAGCGTTATTGTTTTTGTGGTTCTAGGACAACTGCCCCCTGGACAATTGCCCCCCGGACAATTGCCACCCGACAACTACCCCTGGGCAATTGCCCCCATAGGACAATTGCCCCATGGGACAATTGCCCCCCAATGCTCAAGTGAATCTTATGTACAGCTAACCTAACCTAACCTAACCTAACCAAACCAAACCAAACCCAAATGGTCTAGGGCAACTGCCCCCTGGACTGATCCACAAATTTTTTCACTTAACAACAATTTTTTATCATTGTTTTTCTAATTACAGATTTGTAGTGTTAAAAAAAATGTATTAGTTGTGAATTTTGTGTAAAAAAATAAAGAAAATAAAAAAAAATTAATTCATGAAATAAATAAATAAGTAACAAGTATAATAAGCAGCACTATAAATAAACCAATACTAATACAAATGTCTGACAACCCAAGGGAGCAAACCAAAGATAATAAAACACTCCCACTGTATTTCAGATTCACCACTTTCCTTAAATCCTTAATAATCTTCTTTCAACTCATAACTCATGACTCCAAAGCCAAAGTACATAATTATTACAATAAATAAAACATGAAAATAAAGTATTAATTCTGAGCTATTTTCTCCGCTCTATTTAGTTATTTCTATGTTTTGTTCCAGTTAATCATTGGAAATGGGGGGTAATTGCCGTATGGGGGCAATTGTCCGGGGGGGGGCAGTTGTCCTGATACCCGTTTTTGTGGTTGTCATAGTTATAGTGGTGGTGGTCTTTGTCATTGTTATGGTGAAGGTGGTATTAGTCGTTGTTATTGTGGTAGTGGTGGTCTTCGTTATGGTGCTGGTTGTCGTCATTGTGGTGGTGGTGGTCGTCGTCGTCATCGTCGTTGTGCTGGTGGTGGTCATGGTGGTCATGGTTTCGTCGGTGTTGTGGTAGTGGTGGTGGTCGTCGTCGTTCTACTGGTGGTGGGGGAGTCGCCGTAGTCGTTGTGCTGGTGGTGATCATGGTGGTCGTCGTTGTTGTGGTAGTGGTGGCGGTCGTCGTCGTTGTACTGGTGGTGGTGGTCGTCGTCGTTGTACAGGTGGTGGTGGTCGCCATCATCGTTGTGGTAGTGGTGTTTGCCGTCGTTTTTTTTGTGTTGGGAGTCATCGTCGTTTTGGTGGTGGTCGTCGTCATCATTGAGGTCGCACTACGGGCGTCATCGTCGTTTTGGTACTAGTGGTTGTCCTCATCATCATCGTTTTGGTGGTCGTCGTTGTTGTCGTCATCGTCGTCGTCGTGTTGGTGGTGATGATCGTCACCAAAGTTGTTTTGGTGGTCGTGGTGGTCGTCATTTTCATTTTGGTGGTGGTAGTGGGTGTCGCCGTCTTCGGCATAGTGGTGGTAGTTGTTGTAATAGTGGTGATGGTGATCGTGTCATTGTCGTCGGCGTTTTGTTGGCCGTCGCTGTCGTCGTGTTGGTGGTAGTTGTTGTCTTCGTGTTGGTGGTGGTGGTCGTCGCTGTCGTTGTTGTGGTGGTGGTGGTCAACGCTGTCGTTGTTGTGGTGGTGGTCGTCGTCATTGCCTTCGGTATTGTCGTTGTGGTGGTGATTTTCTTGGTCGTCGTTGTAGTGGTGGTGTTGTCGTCGTCGTGGTGATAGCGATCGCATCGTCGTCGTCGTCGTCATTGTGGTGGTAGTATTTATCGTCGTTATGATGGTAGTAATCGTCGTTTTCGTCGTCGAGTTTGCTAAAAGATCACGTTTTGCTCAGGTGTCCTCACCAGACGAGTGTTTAGCTCCGTCCTTTGTGCTCTTGTTCTGTCCCGCCACCCTGTTCGTGGATTCTCTTGAAATAATAAATTTATGTATCACACGCTTCTCTGTACCTCCTGAACCCTCTCTAACTTATCTTTTGTCTGTATCCCTATTATTCTTTCGTGTAAGATGGACCAAGGGGTACAGAAATCTTCATGAAAGACGGAAAAAGTTAGAGATTATTTAATCTCTCTCTCTCTCTCTCTCTCTCTCTCTCTCTCTCTCTCTCTCTCTCTCTTATTTTTCAGCATTAGGCTAATTCACTCTACTTGAAGAATCAAATAATTCATGTGTGTTTATGGCGTTTCGAGCGAAATAAATGACATGATTTAGGAATATAAAATTGTAATAACCCTGTCTTATAGACAGAAGTATTTAAATAAATGGGTTAAGTACATTAGACTTATATACACTATCACCCCCTGTAACTTTCCACTAGCTATGAGATAGCATGTTCAGAGCACGTGATAAAGTGTGCCCATGGGAAGTTGCGTCACTTGGTGCTGAGTTAAGCATTAAGTAACCGGCTCTCTGGCCAACTATTGCGCGCAGTAGTTTGATAACCCTGACTAGAGGAAGACGCAAATACGCAATATCGACGACAACTTTAATAAAGTTTGTACAATTAAGTATTAATCGGCAATTTAATGGCTGTTTAGCTTAAAAATCACAAATATTTGTTATTAAGGTGTGTACATACATATATGTGTGTGTGTGCATTACACTTTTTAATTTATTTAAACACGCGGCAATGATACTATTATTATATTATTATTATTATTATTATTACTATTATTATTATTATTAATTATTAAAAAAAATGTAAAATGGAAATATAATTTTATTATTGTTATAGATTGTTATAGATTGTTGACATTTGACTGATAACTTGACAAGGCAGTAAATTTCACAAATCTTTAAAGTGACAACATTCAAACGTTTCACTTGATAGGGGAGGAGTGAGCGTATCAGCAGCCCATGATGGCACAATGCTTCACTTTTTCGTTTGTCCGGTTGATTTATGTAATTATGTTCCCATATCGCACCTGAAGACACACAACCTCTCGTCAAATAATATATATTATGTGCTGTGAGGCTGGACGATAATTCAAAAGATAGAGACATAAATAAATAAAGACATTTCCTAAGACTATTCCTTGATATTGGGTCATGCACCTAGTTAACTTATGGTGTAGTTGCTATTATTATGCATGGTTTGTTATTTATGTACAGTGGGAAACCATAATCTCTAGCCCACCTGGTTCGGTGCTGGTGGTTAGTACAGAGTCCTTTCTGGACGGAGGCCCACTCGAACTATCACGAGGCAACACACGCACGAACACACACAGTCATAGTACGGCTGTATAGATAACATTATGTATAAGTATTGTATATTTCATTTTATACTCTTCATTATCTTCATTATATATGAACAGGAAGAAAAATTACCAAAGGTTGTAGTTACGAAATTATGAATGGAAATAAAAACTTCCAAACCACCAAGTGAATCCACAGATCGTTTACAACGCTTGTGTGTGTGTGCCAGACCACGATGCCTCCACCACACCCCACCTATATCTTTTATTTTCCCATCATTCACTAACTATATGAAAAATTGTGTTTAATTTAACTACATATTTCAAAAACCTTAAATTACATGTGGATCAGTCACTCCTCATTTGACACACTTATAGTGTAATACTTTGACCATCCCACCTAGGCACATGGAGGCCCACGGTAACTTTCACGGGGCAACATACGCACGAACACACAAGTTATGATATGAACCCTTCCAGGCTTCACTATCATTATCATGTTATGTTCATCGTGCTCTGTATCTTGGTAACTAATCATAGTTTCAATACATGACAGTGTTATTAGTATAATATTGTAACTTGTACCCTACAGTTATTGTTGTAAATCATGGACAGGAAGGATACATAAATTGTAATATCAAGTGTATGGTTCTCTCAAAGCCACCCCAAGTCAGACAACGCGTCACACAAAGTTACACTGTGTGTGTGTGTGTGTGTGTGTGTGTGTGTGTGTTCTGTCACATTAAGCTTCATCCTTAGTAGGTAAGATGTTTCATAAAGAGGTTTCTCCCATTCGTCATTGTGAGCATCGTCCCAGAGCACATTGTTTCCATCAAAACCATGGTTCATCCTTATTTCCCTTCTTCCGTGTAACTATATCCATATGGCTAAGTGCTTGCTTTTCATTTCTCTATTTACCAAAATAATGTGGATCAGTTACTCGTTATTTAACACATACATGCACTTAGAGCATCAAGATTGTTTTGTAGGCATGACTATTGGTTAATTGAAACCCCAAAAATATTTTTCACATTTATTGTGCATAAACGTTGTAAACATATCTATGTGATTATTGTAGTATATAACATATATTTAATGTCTGGACAGATTCCCAAGAGTTATGCATATTAATGCATTGATTTTGTAAGCATATTTATGAGAAGTGCCGTAAAACCACAAAGTAAAATACCTGGACAAATTCCCGAGAGTTAGGAAACGATGTCTATGTGGCCCCAACGAGGTTACACCAGAGAGCTAACTCCCCCACCACCCCCTACAAGGTACCGTCGTGGGCGGAGATTTAATTCTTGACCACTGGATCCCGAGGCAAGGCTACTACCACTGAGACACCTCGTGCCCGTAGGTTAATACCGTGTCCAACCTCCATCTGCTGCTATAACTTCATGCAATCTGGTGGGCATGGAATCTACCAGATTGCTGCAGATGTTCGGCCTCCACCTTATTCCCTCCCACACATTATGTGCGTGTCTCCTTACTACTTCCCTCGTTTTCTCCTCAACATCCCATTCAACAACCATATGCGCCCATAGATTTTCTATTGGATTACAATCGGCTCCTTTATGGGGCCAGTCCAATAGAATAATCTGCGGGTGCGCCTCAAACCAACGCTTGACTGCCCGACTTGTACTGTATGTATTGGACTACGGTATTGTACCATATATATAGGCTGTAGGTATGGGATGGCATATGCTCGTACAGATGGTAGCAAGGATGTCTCCAGAACAGGGGTGGCCAACCTGTCGATCGCGATCTACTGGTCGATCACAACTGTTAGATTTAGCTTTTTTAGTTGACATGACTGCTATGCTGAATAAAATAAACTTACATCTGCAAGGGAAAGATAAAACTAAAGTTGACATTATTAGTCCTCTGGCTGCTTTTAAGCAGAAACTAAAACTAGTGTCTTCGCAGCTGCATCAACATCAACTACGGAACTTCAGAAATATGTTGTCTGCACTAGAAAACCAAGGAAAAGACTGTGACCAGTTTGACAGTGCTCGATATATTGAACAGGTACAAAACCTTGCTTCATATTTTGCCAGACGGTTTCAAGATATAGAAACAATAGAACCTGTTGCAACATATATGTGTTTTCAATTTGGTAAAATAAAAAATGTTGAAGATATCGCATCTAGAATGGCATCAATATTTAACATGGACATATCTGAAGTCGAAAATGAGCTTCTGAAGCTTAAAAATGATATTCAGATCAAATCCAGGGCAACAGGAGGAAGTTTCTAAAACCTTCTCAGTGAAGAAAAATATTCCAATGTCAGAAAATGTGCCATGTACCTCACAGCATTTTTTGGATCAACGTACCTTTGTGAATCAACATTTTCACACATGAAACACATCAAATCCAAATACCGATCAACAATGTCAGAAGAACACTTGGATGTTTGCTTGAGGCTAGCAGTCACCGCCTACAGTCCTAATTACACAAAGCTGGCAGACAACATGCAGTGTTAACCATCTCATTAGTAAAGTAAGTTTATGATTTTGTCATATTAACAATATATCATAACAATTATTGAAAAATATTTGTTTAATCTCACTCTCTCTCTCTCACTACGAATCTGCGTATTTTATGGCAATAGGTGAATATTAGGCTGGTAGATCGCGTAAGGGTAACTGTGGAAAAAGTAGATCACTGCGCACAAAAGGTTGGCCACCCCTGCTCTAGAATATTTATATACTGGTCTGCATTCATGCGTCCCTCAATGTCCGTCAGTTCACCAACACCTCCCCACCACATCCATCCATGCATGGAGGTTGTCACACGACCGTTTGTTGATGTCTCATGGATGTGTCTTCGAGCATATCTTGTATTACGTAATCGCCAACACTGGCGACCGACTCCTGCGACAGATGAGTAAACATTTTTCATCGGTGAAAATGACGGACCTCCAAAAATCGACTCCCACATCCGCATACGCCTGAGCAAACCTTTTACATGCTTCTCTGTGTGCATCTGTTAAGGCAAGGGTGGGCAATTATTTTTGATGGAGGGCCAATTCATGAATGGTGGCACACTTCGCGGGCCACAGGTTAACAGCGACAAGCCAGTATTGCTGCTATGTCCACCCAACTTCCAAAATTGTCCCTCGTTATACGCACGGCAGTTGAGAATGGTGCTCACTCTGCTGCCCTTTGAATCTGTTGATATGCCGCTGGTGTGGTGACTTTTGGTCTTCCTGGTCGGGGCCTGGTGAGCACGTGATTCTCCTCCTCATATCTTCTCACCCAAAGTCTAACTGTATCACCTGGAAATACCAAGAAGGCAACTAATCTCCCGTATCCCCTTCCCTGCCTTGTGATATCCAATAATCCTGCCGCGACTCGTTTTCACCTCAGGTCGATTAGCTCTCGTCCGAGGTGGCCTCACCTGACGTTGTGGCTGAACCTCCATAACTGTGCAAATAAAAGCATAAGGCATTAGTGCATGGGGCCTTTTGTATACATTCATAAATGGAAAGTCAACATATTATAGGATATGGAGTAACCATCATTATGCAGGTGAAGGATGACAGCGAAACATGATGCAGTGTTGTCATACTGTTACTTTACAGTCTCAGACAGTGTTATCATATGTTACATATCCACAAAATTTTATTAATGGGGCCATTGGTGGGTAACCCATAATTCGTCAGCTAATGCTTGTTTCCCCTCATTACGTCTGTCACATGTTCTCAGTACGAGGCAATATGTTTTATATTATATTCTCATATCTCAGGAACACCCCCTTACATAATGAATGGTATTTATGAAACAGCTTGTATATTTAGGGAATAAGTTCTACTCACCAGTCACCGGTGCGATGATGCAGGATGAGTTGCTGGGAGGATGGTTCGCAGTCCTGTTGAACAGGCAGGTAGACAAAATAGAAAACTCACAGTCAAACTGTAAGAAAACCCATGGACAATGAGATATTAGTAAAATATACTAGGTCATTTTAGGGCATGCACAAACATTATATACAGACCTATTGGTCCTTGCGAGGTTGTTTGGTTATGTTATGCTAACTAGATTGCTAGGGTGAGGGAAAGTATATATATATATATATATATATATATATATATATATATATATATATATATATATATATATATATATATATATATATATATATATACAGTATATATTGTTACGCCGTCACTTAATTTACTTTATTAACCAGGTTCTAGGCGTAACCAAACAAAAAGAAAAGTGAAGTAAATCAAAGGGGAATAAAAATAAATAAAGTAAGCCTTTAAGAATTTAATTAAATTAAATATTAACACAATAAAGAGCCTCGTAGGCTGTCAGAGCAAATTGATTCACTATTGAAACATTTAAGACACAAATGATACGAAAACATCGAAACAGGATTACGTTAACACTGCATAAAAATATAAATAACTAACACTAAAATTAACTATCGTGAAACAACACTGAATTACTTAAATGTAACTATGCAAGCACTGATGGACACATAAGAGACATAAATAGGTACTCACATAGATATACCACATTGTTGGCTACAGGAACAACACAGAAATAAAATGAAGTATAAGTAACAGGTGACAGGTGTCACTCAAAACAACGTGAACTGAAGGACAAGAGGACTGGACTGAACTCTGTCTACAGGTGGAGTACTATATATAGGGTCGTTTCCCACCAATGAGACCAGCCCGTTAAACAAGGGTCGTTTAACGATGCAGATGGTCGCTAGAGAAACAAAGAATGCTTGTTGCAATACTAAATGAAGAAATAAGATGGGCTTGAACAAATAATAACAGTTAAGACCTTAACAGCACAGGGTAAGGTGACTAGATTATATAATAGTAGGGTGTGTCATAGGAGGGAAGATCAGCTAAAACTAATGGCCCATCACTTTTTCGGTAGATTTTAGTGTATATAAACAGAAAATTATTTCAGTTTCAATATTTTGCAACCTTTTGCTAGGTAAATATTAGCGTGAAATTTATCGAAAATCTAAGGTACAGCTGCATTAGAGCATTACAATTAAATAGTGAACATTGCTTTCTGACTTCATGCTTTAACAACCCAACTAACAATATTTTTTTCTGTTTCAGATTCTGATGCATTTATAAGTTGATAATATTTGCGATGGCTGCTTGTGTCAGGACGAGGAACCAAAAATCCAGCCATCTCAGTCACTATCTTGGGTCTGGGAGAGAGCTCCTGAAGTCGGAGTTGCCTACATTGAGAGATGCTTTGAGATACGGTGTTTTAATCAGGCAAATCAGTGAAAAGAACCAAAGAACTTACACAAACAAAGACATTGCCAGTGATATGACCAAAGCTGTCTTGGCACAGTACACTCTGGCTAACGCTCAGTTCAAGCCTCCAGTTATAACAAGTCAGAAGAAGATTAGTGAGAGACTGCTAGCCAGTTGGGAAAAGGCAAGAGATATCTCTCTTGGGAGAGGAAAACTTGCAGTTAAGGACAGCTTTGACAAGCAACTGGACCAGTTATTTGACATAATTACTTGCAAGTGCCCAATTGTTCTCTGTCCTGAGTCTGGATGCGAACGTGGCTGTAAATCCGAGGCCCACATCTCCTGTATTTGCAAGAGTGAACTGAAGATTCCTGTGATCGAACTGGCATTTGTCAAAGCACAGAGAGAGAAGACTGGCAGTATAGGGGCTCTCATGATTTCTAGCCAAGATATTCCGGAATCCAAGAGACAGGAGGCTGCCACAGAGAGACAGAAGAGGAGAAGAGTTGCCGAGGAAAAGAGACTTGAGAAGGCCCAGGGTGAGGTAAAAAAGGCCGATGATTGGAGTCAAGCTGATTCAGAGTTTAATGACTTCCCCATGGCTGATCCGAGTGCTAACCAGGAGAATGGTGACTTTGTCCCTAACCCAGAAAATAATGATCCCAAACCTTCCAGGCATAAGATTCGAAATAGGAATGATATCCCGAGCATAGCTCTGGCCAGCATGCGACACCACACTGGTCTCAGAGAAACTGCAGAGATAGCAACAGCTGCCTGGATTGACGGTGGTTTGATAACACCTAATGATGTTCACCTGGTGATAGATCATAACAAAGTAAGGAGAGCTCAGGAGAAACTTGTCAGTAACCTAGAAGAGGAGTTTGATAAGGGGATAAGAGAAAATGGAATCAATTGTTTGTTCTTTGATGGGAGAAGGGATGACACTAAAGTGTTCATGGAAGTTGGAGATTCTGACAAGTTGTTCCCTGCCATGGTGAAGGAGGAACACTACTCTTGCTGCAGTGAACCAGGAGGGAAGTATTTGTGGCATTTCACTCCAGAGAAAGATGACATCAGGAAACCAGCTGAGATAGTGGCAGATAACATTGTGAACTGGCTCAGAGAGAGGAACGTAGACCAGACCCTGCAGGCCATTGGAGGGGACAGCACCAATACGAACACAGGGTGGCAAGGGGGGTCATACAGTGGATAGAGCGGAAGATTGGGAGGAAGCTGGTCTGGATTGTTTGTGACCTCCACACCAACGAGTTGCCACTCAGACATCTGATCCAGGCGCTGGATGGCAAGACTCTTTCAAACAACAGATGGTCTGGTCCTCTTGGCAAGATGCTGGACTCTGCCACTGAGTTAGAAATAAATCCGAGCTTTGAAAAAATCACAGTTGGCCCTCCACTCGTTGAGCTTGCACATACTGTCATTGACGACCTGAGTGCTGACCAGTACTATGGTTACATGATTTGCAGTGCCATCAAAACTGGGGTCATGCCTGATAGACTTGCTTACCTGCAGATAGATCCAGTCTCACATTCTAGGTGGCTCACAACGGCTCTCAGGTTCTGCAGAATTTGGGTCGCTCATCATAAACTGAAAGGGAACCAGCTTCACAACCTGAGACTTATTGTCCAATTCATCGTGAGTGTCTACTTGCCAAATTGGTTCAACACCAAGGTCAAGTCATCGTTCTCCGAAGGTCCGAGGCATGTTCTCTTCCAGCTTGAGCTCCTGAGGAGTCAGCCAAGGAAGGTTGTTCAGATTGTGGAGCAGACTGTGAGGAGATCTTCCTGGTATGCTCATCCCGAGGCAGTTCTGCAGACAATGCTCTGCAGTAAGGATGAGGAGGAGAGAAGAGTGGCAGTCAAAAAGATCTTGGATATGAGACTTATGAGAGGATCTGGGCATGACGAATCAGTTGGTGACGATTCCTTCAGGGTCAGGAAGACTCCTGAAGTCAATCTAGGTGCCAAGACCCTCACTGATCTCATAGATCTGGATAACATCCAGGCTGGCAGTGAGCCCCCTCTTACCTGCAGCCTCAACAATGTTCAAGTCAGAGCTTTCCTGGACAACCTCATGCATGTCCCTGCCTGGCCCTCGCACCCCCAGAGTATAGAGCGTTGTGTACAGCAAGTGAGTGAGGCCAGCAGTCACGTGTACAGCCAGGAGAGGAGGGAAGGCTACATCCGAGCTAAGGTGGTCAGCAGGGAGGTGATGAGTAGAAACAGAAGCAAGAAAGACATGTTCTCTATGGTGTGCAGCAACACCGGGTCGTAGTAGTAAAACCGGTTTTTGTATTTGATGATTTTGTTTTTTAAAGGAATATTTAATTTAATAAATGTGTCAAGATCATTCGTTTCACTATTCTGGATCATTTTCATCCTAATAAATTAACCTGATACATTTACTTTACTTTAAATAAGCTATTTAGTGGTGTTGGTAAAAGGGTGGGAACACTGAATTTTTATAAGATTTCAAGTTAAAATTTACCAAGCAAAAAATGAAAACTTTTCAAATCTGAAGATATCACATGATTCTGCACATAGAACTACATCATTAATACCATGGGCCGATTTTTCAAACTCAAACAAAAAAAATTCGCCTCCGTATGACACCCTAATATAATAGTAAATATATCACATCATTACAGGAATAATATGGAATAACATGGAAGCATGTTCTATAAAAAAAAATAGAAAAATACGACACGGTCGTACCAATATATATATATATATATATATATATATATATATATATATATATATATATATATATATATATTATAACATATATATTATATCATATATTTAACTCTTCTCAACAAATGCAAGGCTGATTTAATCGACTTACCCTTTGAGCAAGTCAATGCAATGCTTATTATCCTTCAGATGAACAAAGCATTGCATTGACTGGGATAATGCCTCCTCAATATTGCCTTGTAATTCCATTGACAGTAGGAACATTATAGAATCTAGTCTCATTAAACATACCGAAGCAGTCAACATAAATTTGAGTAATGGCATGTACAAACTGGACAATTTTGTAATTAAGAGGATTTGTAACCAGGCGAGAAGGTTGAGTCACCTTACCCTCCGAACTGACTACCGACCCTTGTGGTGTTTTTTAAAAATTAGTAGGGTCATTATCTAATACCTGACCATTGGGGACCTGTTCTCACCCTCCTCTGTATATATACACCTTGTATTGTACTTCTCCTTAGTCTGTACTCACCCCTGAAGATGTGAATTACACGAAAGCGCTTGGAAACTTCTTGTTTTCTTCTTTCCTTGTGGTTACATAAGAACATAAGAATGGAGGAAACTGCAGCGGGCTTATTGGCCCATACTGGGCAGTCCCGTTTACACCCAACCCCTATTGCTCATATGAGCATCCAACCTATGTTTGAAGCAATTCAGCGTATTCGAGTTAATGATGAGATTTGGTAACTTGTTCCATTCATCCACTACTCTGTTTCCAAACCAGTGTTTACCTATTTCACGCCTAAATCTAAATTTGTCTAATTTAAAACCATTGTTACGAGTTCGCTCCTGGTTGGATAGTTTGAGTACTTTTGTAATGTCCCCTTTGTTTAGCCCTGCCTTCCACTTATACACCTCTATCAGGTCGCCCCTCGCTCTACGTCTCTCAAGGGAGTGCAAATTAAGATGCTTTAACCTGTCTCTATACTCAAGGTTCCTAATGCCCGGGATTAGTCTTGTCATTCTCCTCTGAATTCTTTCCAAGGATTCTATATCCATTCTGTAATACGGTGACCAGAACTGAACTGCGTAATCCAGGTGTGGTCTCACAAGAGCAAGATACAGTTTTAGGATGACCTAGCTAGTCTTGTAACTAACACTCCTTTGTATGAACCCAAGTACTTTATTAGCCTTGTTACGAGCAAAAACACATTGTTTACTTGGCTTAATGTTCTTACTTATCATTACTCCTAAATCTCTCTCGCAGTCAGATTTCTCTATGGCATCGTTGTTCATCTGGTATCTGGTTTCCCTGTTTACATCTCCTATACTGAGTACTTTACATTTGTCGACGTTGAATTTCATCTGCCATTTTTCAGACCATTCGAAAAATTTGTTTAGATCTTCCTGTAGTTTTGCCGAGTCCTCGTCAGATTTGATAACACGTCCTATTTTAGTGTCATCAGCAAATTTACTTATGTTGCTATCAATGCCGATATCTATGTCGTTTATGTATATAATAAATAATAATGGTCCAAGTACTGAGCCTTGGGGAACTCCACTTGTGACGTTGCTCCAATGGGACTTAGTGCCGTTAATGCTCACTCCCTGTTTCCTGTCCTGTAACCATGCCCTAATCCATTTAAGGATGTCACCTTTGATGCCATGAGCTTCTACCTTTCTAATTAGTCTTTTGTGGGGGACTCTGTCGAAGGCTTTGCTAAAGTCGAGATATACCACATCATAATTGTGCCCCTCGTCCATCGATTCGAAAACTGATGAAAAGAATGTTAATAGATTAGTTAGGCAAGAACGTCCGCTTGTGAAGCCATGCTGGGAATCATTGATCAATCTGTGCTTCTCCAGGTGATTTCGAATAGAGTTTGAAATGATTGCTTCCAGTAATTTGCCTACTATTGATGTTAGACTGATTGGGCGGTAGTTAGAGGATAGTGATCTATCCCGCTTCTTGAAAATCGGTGTTACATTCACTATCCTCCAGGATTCTGGTACTACACCTGTTTTTAATGACATGTTAAACAACTTTGCTAAGGGCATACTAAGCTCTTCCTTACATTCCTTTAATACTCTGGCAAATATCTCATCGGGACCAGGTGACTTATTAGGCTTTAGTTTGTCTATTTGCTTACTAACATCGTTACTAGTCACTACTATCTCACTTAATTTGTTTTCTTCACTATCTCTGAATAGAGTCGGTGCCTCTGGTATCATGTTTAAATTTTCGGTGGTGAAAACTGTTGAAAAATATTTATTAAAATTATTGCTCATTTCTCTGTCGTTATCAGTGAGCTCCCCGAAGTCTGACCGTATTGGTCCAATCTTTTCTCGTGTTTTAGTTTGATACATTTGGTAGAATCCTTTGGGGTTTGTCTTCGCCTCCCTTGCTATCCTAACCTCATTATTCCTCTTTGCTTTCCTTATCTCGGTTTTAACCCTACTCGCCAATACCCTATGATAGTCCCGGAGGTGAATTTCGCTAAGATTTATCCTTCTACCTATAGCCTTCCTTTGGCCAATGATGTTCTTTAAATAATTATTTATCCATTTAGGGTCATTGTTGTCTGATCTGAGTTTCTTGTATGGTATGTTCTGCCTTTGTGCATTAAGTAACTCACTATTTAAATTGTCGTGGAACTCGGCAATCTCAGATCTCGTTATCAGGTCGGTGTCATCTGTCAGGTTCACAGCCAAGCGCGACACCCCCTCTCTCAGCTGCCTCTTTAAACTGTCAAAGTTTGCCCTTCTGAAATCTGGTACTTTAGTGGAATTTTCCTTACGTCTGCCCTGAAAATCTAACTGGAATCTAATTTCTTTGTGATTGCTGTTTGCAAGTTTGTTCCCTACCTCGACATTGCTAATTAGGTTTTCTCTGTTCGACAGAACTAAGTCCAGTATATTTTTACCCCGTGTGGGTTCGGTTATATGTTGACTTAGGAAACAGTCCTGGATCGTCTCGAGAAAATCCTGTGATTCTGAGTTACCCGTAAGGTCAGTCCAATCTATTTGGCCAAGGTTAAAGTCGCCTACTATACAGACTTTGTTGTGTATGGAAGCCCTGCGCATTTCATCCCAGATAAGTCGCTCATTGACCCTATCAAGATTGGGGGGTGTATATACTACTCCTGTGATTAATTTTTCCCGACCGTCGCTTATTTCTATCCAAATTGTTTCTGTATTCCTCTCAGTTTTTATTTCCTTATTTATTTCACACTTCAGATTATCCCTAACATAGATTGCTACTCCGCCTCCTTTCCTGGTCTGCCTATCGGTATGGAACAGTTTGTAACCCGCAATTTGGTATTCGACTGGTAACTCACGTGTGTCTAGGTTGATCCATGTTTCAGTGAATGCAATTATATCGATTTTTTCGGTACATACTGTTAGGTTCTGAATAATAAGTTCTATATACAGGAGAGACCACAAACACCTGTATAGTTTTGTAGGTTCGGTTTACTGGATAAGAGTATGCACACAGAGGAGAGCAGCGGTCTCCCTGGCTAGGCTCCTTGTCAACTGCTATAGACGACGTATGGCAAATGATACATTAGCAGCTTCCATACGTCGCCAGGCACATTAATTAAGCATGTGGGATATGGTAATAACATTGCCACACGCTGCTAGCTAGGCTGAATAAATGATACATAAATGGAGCACATACATAATATACATACATGATATATAATCCAGCATACATAATATACATACACCTCCCTCCCCCCTATACACTCATAGCAAAGTCTTGAGCGGACCTTTTCTTTTGGATCCGTTCTGAGCGTCGAGGGACTTCATCACTGGGAAGGGTATGGGACTCAACACTGATGGCGGGGCCAGCAGAAGGCATTGTTACGGGGCGGAGAAAACGGCGGTTCCTCCACCACACACGACCACTGGGTAACCGCACCTGGTAGTCCCGTGACCTGCCGAGACCCATAACTACGCCTACTTTGTCCCAACGTAGGGAGGTCGGGTCCTGAACACGGACTTGGGTGCCGACACTCAACCTGGGGAGAGAACGGGCGTGGTCATTGTAGCAGGCGGCGACGTCCTGAACACGTTCGGCGGCTCGGCGATCACAATCCTCTGTCTTGGCCTGCCACTCCTTGGAGAAGGATTGTGGGTGAGCAGGGACACAAGAACGAAGGGGGCGTCCATACAAAACCTGGGCAGGGGAGCGTCCGGTGTGGTTAGGTGTGTTGCGGAGTTCAAGAAGACCCCTGTCGAAGGCCTTGCAGTCAATGTTCCCAGAAGGGGCCACTTTAAGGATGAGGTGCTTCAGGGATTTGACAGCAGCCTCAGCGTGGCCGTTGGACTGCGGGTAATGGGGCGATGACAACACATGCCGGACTCCCCATCGGTCGAGGAACGCAGCAAAGTCCCGGCTTGTGAACTGAGGCCCTCCGTCGGTTCGCAGGCGTACAGGAACGCCCACGTCACGGAAGTAGTGGCGGAACTTGCTGATGGTGGCGGCAGACGTCGTGTCATTACCGCACTTGATGACAACCGGCCAACCAGAGAGACGGTCGACGATAACAAGGAAGGACTTTCCTGACACACAGAAAAAGTCGGCCGACAGAGACTCAAAGGGGCGGGTGGGGTTGTCGTCACTCATAAAGGGTTCCTGCTGCTGGCTGGGTTGTAATACGTGGCGGGGCTTACACACCTGGACAGCATTGGAGATGTCGGGGTCGATGCCAGGCCGGAACACAGTCTGTCTTGCACGCCGTTTGGTGGCCTCGGCTCCACAGTGACTGTCGTGGAGGCGAGCCAAGGCGTGGAGACTTGAAGCAGCAGGGACAACTACCGAGGGAGAGGTGTCACTGGCCAGAGGTAGGGGTAGGGCGGCAGCAGGGTAGTTGCTGCTCCCTTCGTGCACCCTCTTGGCGTGTTTTACCTCGAGAATCGGTGTTGGGAAGTCCTGGGAGATGATGGCCAACTCTTGGCAATGTCTGTAGGACAGCAAAGGAGTCGGGACGCCATTATGCACATCAATCCAGGCTTGACACGACCTGTTGCCAAAGGTGACGTGTGCATAGAGTGAACCTAGGGCCGGGGTCATCTGTGAACCATCTGCCATAAAGCGGAGATCCTTGGGGGGCGGTCCTAGATCACTTGGAGAGAGCCCCAAGCATTGCAAATGCTGGGGACCGATGACTGTAGCATCAGCGCCGGTGTCGGGCAACATCTGAAGACGGGATGACACACCGCCGTAGGTCACGATGACGCTGATGTACTGGGGGACTTTGGTCCTGGGACGCGGGGGGGAGCACACATTCCTAATGTGGCTCGAGCGTTGTCAGGAGTCGTCGTGCCTCTGATTGGAAGGCTGTGGGCGGTCCTCTCTGGTGGAAGGGGGCTGAAGCTTCCGCCGACGCGGTCTCTTGGGTATGTTGGAAGGGCAACACTTGTCACAGTGGCCCAGACGACCACACACATTGCACTGGACGCGTTTGGCTGGGCACCGTACTGTGAGTGACCAGTGGCCCTTACGGTCACAACTGTTGCAGGTAGACTGAGCAGCTGGACACACTTGTGTTCCGTGCTGCTTACCACAGTTGTTGCAAAATAAACCGGGCATGGACGTGGTGGGCGAAGGCGTAGGAACAGACTTCTTGTCCTTCTTGTACCGGGACACAGCGCGTACAGCTGTAGGGGGAGCACGGATGGCAGAGGTGGCACACCTGGCAGCCTCATAGGAGCGACATATCGTCAACACATCCTTAAGAGAAGAGGAAGAGTCGAGTGGGGTGAGGCGTTGGACAAGTTCCTCGTCCTTAACACCCATCAGGATCACCTGCCTCAACTGGGTCTCCTCGCACTGCTGGTGGTGGCCTGGGCATATATCTACCTCTTCCGAGGCTCTCTTAAGACGCACGTAAAAGGCATCAAAAGACTCACCCTCCATCTGTCTGCAGCTAAACAATTCCCTCCTGCGCAGAGCTTCATTCTGCTGTCCTTTGATGTGCCGTTGTAGAACTTCCAGTACCTCCTCTACAGACAGCGCAGAGGTTGGGGGTACCTGCAACGTATGTTCCAAGACACGCTGAATTTCCAAGGACAAGCACATACGCAGCTGGATGAGTTGTTTAGGCTGTGACAAACTCTGGAGATCCACCATTGTAGAATAATCAGTCCACCGTCGCCGCCATTCACGAAAAGTCTGGAAAGTCTCATCAGGCTTCAAGATGGGCGGCGTTTGAGCTGCTGCTTTAGGTGGGGCTGGGGGGCGTGAAGGAAGCATGGATGAGGTATCTGAACCAGTCAGTACCGAGGCAGTGTTAGAGCCAGGGGCTTAGTTAACAGTGAGGCGAGATATCAAGGCTTCAAACCGTTCACTGTCTTCCAATCTCCGTTGGTTGTCTCGTTCTGCCTCTGCTTGCCTTCTGTGCTCATCCGCCAAACGTCTGTGGGCTTCCTCCTCGCGTTTCTCATCTCTCATAAACTTCAGTAAAGCAATTATCTCTGGAGACAATGCTGAATATTGAGGTGAGGGACTGCGCGATGTGGGGGCTGGAGCGTCGTGGCCGGCCTGGTCATCCATCTCTGCGGGGCTATCACCCGCCTGAGTCATCCAGACGCTGGGTCCACGGCTACGTAAGGCGTGAGACATAACTACTTCCTCTGTGTACTATGTCTTAAATCAGTGTTGACCGGTCAGCCCGTCGTATTAACAAGATTTCAGACAAAAATTAATTAAATACACAGATAAGTAGGTTATATATATAAAATATATATAAGGAAGCCGCGTGGTCAGCGAGTGTTAGTACATGTATGTGTGTGAGTGAGTGTGTGTCCTGGGCCGGCAAAGCGTCTCGCCCCAGCTGTGAGGGGGGGTGGAGGCGGCGCTGTGAGGGGGTGGTCAGAGACGGGTGCACTGAACTTTACTCCTTACAAATGCCCAGAACGTGCCGTATACCTTGGGAATCCTTTAGAACAAGGTCACACATGAATGGCACGAACACACAATGTACTAAACACTTCACAGAAAATCACTGACACTGCTCAAAGTTGCTAAATTCTTCGAGGAGAGGTGACCCGCGCGGGAGTTGACCCAAGCGAGAGTCCATAACCGGCTTTCCACAAACTTTGCACTATCACTCGTAATTATCCAGTAAGATCGGATCACTGCGCCATGTTAGGTTCTGAATAATAAGTTCTATATACAGGAGAGAACACAAACACCTGTATAGTTTTGTAGGTTCGGTTTACTGGATAAGAGTATGTACACAGAGGAGAGCAGCGGTCTCCTTGGCTAGGCTCCTTGTCAACTGCTATAGACGACGTATGGCAAGTGATACATTAGCAGCTTCCATACGTCGCCAGGCACATTAATTAAGCATGTGGGATATGGTAATAACATTGCCACACGCTGCTAGCTAGGCTGAATAAATGATACATAAATGGAGCACATACATAATATACATACATGATATATAATCCAGCATACATAATATACATACACATACCAAGGCCCTAATATCATCCATTTTGTTTCTCATACTTCTACTGTTCGTGTAGTATACATTTAAGTTAGTCGTGTTCTGAGTCCTCCCCTAACCGCGTTTAGTTTTAAACTCCCTGTCTAATTTAGTTTTGTCATCATTCCTAACACTATTTCCCTGTAGTCTTTCACTTTGTTTACCCACTCCCACTGCAGTCTCCTCCACCCCCGTGCCCATATGTTCCCTTAGCAGTTCAAAGACTTCGATATCTTTTGAACTGCCCCTACTGTTTGTATAATATACATTTAAACCTACTCTTCCCTGGTCCTGTTTTACCCCTTGTCCTGAGCAACTAATTTTACTTCCCAGGACCTGCTTGTTTTTTGACTCCCACTTTCCCCCACCCCTCTCTTCTGGCGAAACCCCCCCTCGAAGTGACAATTTCACGCTCCAGGGATGCAGACAACGTCTTTACACCTTCACGAGACAAGTGTACTCCGTCGCGACAGTACAGGTAGTCGTTGCTATAGAATCGTTGCCAGTTATCAATGAATGCCCAACCATTGTTTGCACAATGTTTTTCCAGTCGGCAATTTATAGCAATTGCCCTGGACAGCCATTCACGACCAACCCCTCTTCTAGGCAAGACACCACATACTATCGGGATCCCTCCCCTATCTCTAATCTTCCCCAGCGCCTCCCTATACCTCTTGAAAAGTTCCTCACTCCTAACCTTACCTATGTCGTTTCCTCCCACACTAAGACACACTACTGGATTGGTACCCTCCCCTGACAAAACCCTGTCTAACCTCTCGGCTACATGCCCTATCCCAGCCCCAGGAAAACACACCCTAGTCCTACGTTTCCTATCTCTCGCACAAAAAGCCCTATCCATAAGCCTCACCAGGCTGTAACAAACTACCACGACCTTACCTGTGGGCAGGGTTTGTACAACTGCCCTTTCCTCTCCTTGATCCATACCGTCCTGCCTCTTCTCTTCCTCGCCAGCTTCCTGTAGCACCTGGCAAGGATTACTACACTCCACACCCTGGTCAGCTTTCCTGAGCCTGACCCTAGTCCCCTTGGAGACAACCACTCTCCACGCCTGCTCCTCCTTCGCAGGTTTCCTGCTAGGCAGGACACCTACCTGAAGGAGTTCCGTCCTGAGGGCTTCATTTTTCCCCTTTAGAGTGTCAACCTCACTCCTCAACTGCCCCAGCTGCCTTAACAGAGTGGCAAGGAGGTCGTCTTTCCCCACACTCCCCTCCTCTTCCCCCACGACACAACGATCCAAAGCAGCCATTTTCCTTGGTCTCTAACGGGAGCATGATCGGGCACGACCTTCTCCAAGCTGGGTCAGAGGTCATGGGTGGGCTTTGGATCAGTCAATAAAAAGTTTTCTTAGTAATGTTTAGGCATTTGTCTAAGAAAGATCTAGGGTATTTAAGGTTTGAGCCAATATTATAGATATATTTGTATTCCTCATCAATGAATTCCGGACTGCAAATTCCCAAAGCACGTAAAAGCATTGTTGAAAATACTGACTGTTTGACTCTATTATGGTGGGCAGAATAATAATGAATGTATGAACACACATTAGTTGGTTTTCTATAAATACTGAACTTAAAAGTGTTACCTATTCTGTGTATCAGACAGTCTAGGAATGGCAATTTACAGTCTTGCTCTAATTCCATAGTGAATTTGATCGAGGGGGCTAAGTTGTTAAGTTGTGGCAGGAAAGCTTTTAGGTCCTCATTACATGGCCAGAGACATAATACATCATCAACATATCTAAACCAGACTGCTGAAGGTGGTAAAATATTACTTAATAGTTTCTTTTCAAAGAATTCCTATATTAATGAGATTATCATTCTGAACACTCCAGTACTCTCTTCATGAGGAATTGCATTTTTTTGTGGAACAGACATAAATCATCAGCCGAACGCAAGTGATACCCTCCGTGGTTGAAAGGAAAGTGAAGAAAGAGGAGGAAGAAGAAAAGATAGGAAAACAGGTATATACTGTGTAGCACGTTCAACTAATGAGCAGCATAGTAGGAAACCTGTTCCGACCAAGAAAATGCAGGAGAAACGTCTCACTAAATCTCAGGGTCGGAAAACTAGGACTAGTTTCTAGTTTTCCCACAGAACAAAATCTCCAGTCTACCCTTCATCAGAAGAAAGGAAAGAGAGATGAGATGGAGGAAGATAGGAAGGTAGAAGAGAAGAAGGAAGACGAGGTGGAGAAGAAAAAGGTAGAAGATGAGAAGAAGAAGGACGACGAGGAGGATGAGAAGGTAGAAGAAGGGCTGTGAACAGCTGGAGTTGGAGAATTTGGGGAAGAAGAAAAGTTGGAGTGGTTTAAGAAAAATAGGCGATTTATTAGGGAGTGGTGGTTGGACACCTTTGATTACCAAACTTATTGAGGTTTCTCGTTGTCATTGTTTACAAGTTATAGCTCTTCTGTAACTCATTCTCAAAATGTTCTTAAAAAATACATTTATAAAAATGGATCAAGTTTTTCATTTTCAAAAGACAGGAACAAACATTAAATCCTATAAATTTGGAAGTGTTTTATACTAACATTATGGAACCTCCCATAAAATTAACTCAAATTGATGTGGAACATTTAAACATTGTAAATTTGGACAATTTGAGTCGTGATATAAAACAGTTGGCTGATTTAATTAAAAATCTGCCACAATTTGTTTTACGTCCAACCATGGATCTAACTGAGGATATAAAAGATACCTAGATTAAAAAAATTATACAAGACTATATTAAAAATTATAATGATGAATCAAACGAGAAAAAGTGTCAGGAAAGTACTGATAAGAAAAATAAACTCCAAGATATTCTTGATGATGGATTCCGTAATTAATTCAATATACAACGAAAAACACTAGATGACAATAATAATTATTTATCATATTATCGTTGGTACACCTTACAAAATCACAACCAACCTCAACCACAACCATGACAACCGCAACCATTTATGACTACCGCCCAACCATTATATCAGTATCCTACCTCATCCCCCACCACCTTACCTTCCTCCTATACCTTACCCTCCTCATCATTCTTCTTCATCCTCATCCGATGTTCCCTTTCAATGTCATCCCTATCTGTATTATAATAATATGATGTGTCCGTCACCACCACAACCACAACAACAACTACCACAACCATAACCACAACCATATCAACCACCACAACAACAATCACCACCACAACAACAATAACACAAACACACATTAAAAAAAAATATTTTTCTGGTATCTGCCAAAATATTATTTATGTTAGGATATTCTTGGTGTTTTTTTAAGACATTAACCAGTTTCATACCCACACTATCTACATTATTGTAATTTTCTATTTTTCACTGCAGTCGAATTTGAAGATAACCATTTTGCATGACACTCATGCAAATTATTTAAATATAATACCGATATATTTTGTTCACCCTTCCGTTGTCTTTTCACTATTCGTTGTAAACAAATTTCGGGTTGACATTTCAAATAAAGATTCAAACTTGAATCGCAGTATGGTACTAGGATTTTGTATGCGTGCTCATAAATGGTCTTTTCGGTATCTGATATTTTTCCCTCTCGATTTAACGAGTCAACAAAACACATTCCACTGTGTGCTGATTTTTCTATTATGATAATAAGTTTCTTATTGTTCATATGCACATTAAAATAAGTTGGCAGAAATGAAATTAAAACTGTAAATTGAAAATTGGATGCCCACTTTTTGGGTTCTTCATATATTAAATTTACAAGATTTCCCCAAATTTCAAGAGGTTCAGAAACAAATTTCAAATCATGTAGGAGAAAGTCTTTCCTTTAAATAGGAAATCAAAGTTGATTTTCCACTTCCTATGTTACCTTTTATATTGATTATGAACGGTCGGGATGAATTAATTTCTCTATACACGTGCAATGGAAAAAAAGGAAAAGTGAGAGACCTTAAAATACTTAGATGTTAATTTTTTTTATGTGTTATATATAACTATAGAGGGGGTTCATGGGTACTAATAATAAAATGTCAGAGAGAGAGAGCATTTTCAAGATTATCTCCAATGAAACTAGATTGTTAAAAACCGAAGGGCACGATTAATTACTTTTGAAACAAGTATTTGAGGACTGGATGAATCATGAGACTCAAATACTTTTTCAGAAATTTGACAAAAGAAATACATTAAAACGGGTTCAGAACTGGCTATTCCCAATAAATAATGAGAAGGTGAGAGATTATCTGTACTCCAATGGTTTCGGGATAGAATTTCTTTTCAAAGATATATTTAATATAGCATATCATAAATTCAGTTTTCCCCGTAACTGGAGCGTCAAGGAAAATTATCTTTTTCCACTTTTTAATTGTGGTAATTATATAATTTGTGACCCATCAGATATTCTCAAAATAAGCATCCATTTAGGGAGATTAGTATTTGATTGTTATCTGTTCAGAGAGGATTATTTTTACGGAAAATCAATCTTACTCGGCCCCCCCCCCCCCCCCCAATATTCTATAAATACAGTAGGGACAAAGAAATTTATAAGACCGTTACCGAGATAACTACTACTACCAGTTTACTACCTACCTTAGAAACTCTTTGTAAATCCATAAAATCTCAAACAAAAACGACAGAAACATTATCCGTTTACAAAATATTCTATCGTAAATTAATGGTGTACGTGGAATTTTTATTAAAAATTCAAAATTATTAAAATGTACCCGAGCTGTTCATTTTGATTGCTGGGCCATGTGTTTTTCTTGTTTTTTATAATAAAAAAACTACACCATGTTCCAAATTTTGTCTCTGAACTACTGAATAAATTTAAAGGAATACTGCCTATATATAGAATCATAATTTTTTTATTTTTTTTATCCTTATATAAAAAAAAGGAAAGACATTCATAAGGTTTTTTTTATAATACACATTCCAATATTTGTATAAAAATCCAGGAATGGTAAAAAATATAGGTTGATAGCCTAACTAAAACAAATCGTAGGAATGTATGTTTCCCAAGAGAAAACTTTCAGTTTTCATTCATATTCATAGATTAATTTATCTTTCATACACAATTGTTTACGAAAAACAGGAAAAACACTTCCACGAGTATTTAAAAACGAGATTTATCAAATTTCCTCTCAGATTTCCAAAAAATCTAAAAGGAGATATATTACAAATATGAAAAATATATGATGTAATTGAATATAGATGCTTTAATATATGGCACAAAATATTGCAGGATGTAGTTACAAATATTGATGAAAGCAATGCTAGGGATGAAATTGTCAACAAATTGAATATACTACAACCTGAAAACACAAATTTTCTTATTTATAACTGGGTTTCAACATTAATGTGTCATTTCTTAAGCATGGTAAACAATACTGATAACCGTTTGCATATAAACTATAATAAGCATCCAGATATTGAAGATCACATTACAAAAACTATGCAAAATGAAGTGGACTACCTACGATCTTTTATCAATAATAAAATTGAGAACGATATGTTTTTAGGAACTATTAGATCTTAAATACTAAACCACCATCATTTAATATCCAAATGATAAGGCAAATTTTGTCACGATTAAAAATACAAAAATTTGTAAAGATAATGTAAAGTTTTTTAATAAGAAAGATGTAGAAAGTTTATAAGTTTTAACAGAGTTTATTAATGTATGGATTTCAAATCTTACACTTAATCTTACAGTTGATCCTCCTAAGACACAAGTATATTTTGTGTTTATAAAACCTTTCTTTTGTTTGTAAAAGTATATTAGGCTGAAATGAACAATCCCAAGCGGTGGTTCCCTAAAGAGGATGACTATCTGGAGGAAGAATGTATATACCTTTTGTGTATTTCTTCCAATTTCCTCCATTATTTTCACAATATCGGTCTATTTATACATATTTTAGAATCCTTTTTTGTTTGGTATTTACTTCGTATCGAAAACAACCTGTATTAAGAGCATTATAATTTCTTAGAAAATTTATAACGGTGCTGCCAAATGCAACGACTGAAATGGATTTAAGAATTATCTTTGGATTTTTAGATGCCCACTCTTTATATGAATTAAATTTTTTTTTAATTTATTATTCTTTATATCGCAGGATTTGTTGAAATTGTCTATAAAATCCCTAAATTCAGTTTCATTTTTAAAACCCAAATCGTGAGCCATTTCGTTAACATCTTGGATATACTTTGAATATGTGCTGTGGGGATAATTGGATATGATGTGCTCTCTGGCGGCAGTATTTGTAATATCTCCCGTGAGTATCTATCTCTTTAAGAGTCCTTTGAAAATTGGTGGTGTTTTCAAGTTTATTTAAGATTTCTGTTTGGAACAATATCCCTTCTTTTGTTTGTAAGGGCGGTAAATGTATAATCTCTTTGAGTTGTCGGAGTCCTGTCATCATACTCTTTTTAAAATATCGGTGATGAAAGGTTTAACTTCGCTTAAAAACCAATGGCTTTAGAACCATTTCAAATTCTTTATTAGCCTTCATTTTTTTTAATATTACAGAGCAATTTTATCACACAAACTTAGAGTTTTAGTAAAATAGACGTAATAGGGAGAAAATACATCTTGGGTGATGTATGAACAGATATCAAATAACTGGGGTTCCTTTTCTACAACATTTACAAATTCTGTAGGATTGTTAATAACATTGTTATTGATAAACATTTTATATATTATATTTATCATTTGCGTAATTTTTAATGCAAAAATTAGCTTTTAATTCACCAACGAATTTTAGGCTGGCTTTCTCAATCCATAAGCCGATATTAAATTTGGAGTAACTAAATTAGCAATAATTGTTACCCATCTATATGTTCACCGATTTTTTTTTAAACTTATAGATTAAATTGTATGTATCTTTACCTATTAGGAAATTACAAAGTTTGTTTTGAGGATATAAAATTTGTTGTCGTAACTGTGGCACAAATGTTGTGGGAGGTATTTATTGATTAATTATCAATTACATCATTATCCGTGTAGGTAGTATAAACTGACATGACTACTCTAAAATTGTATGTATTATTATTATTATTATTATTATTATTATTATTATTAGAATAAAGCTGAAGAAGTGTTTCGTTAATTTTTTTTTATTTAATTAAATTTTTTTTGTGTCATTAACTATTGAAAACTTATAATTCATTTTTAATTATCAATATCTATATATATATATATATATATATATATATATATATATATATATATATATATATATATATATATATATATATAAATATATATATATATATATATATATATATATATATATATATATGTATATATATATATATATATATATATATATATATATATATATATATATATATATATATTGTATATGTAATATTCAGAAACCAGTGTAATTTCAAATGCCGCGCCATTGGCGATGCAGAGTTTTCAAGGTCGTCTGAGGGAATAGAGCGCTCCTGCACGTAGTGAGAGGTTTGGGAACTAGGCCTATACGATATTGAATGTAGTTTGCCGAATTAATAATGATGCAATTCATGAAGTTAGGGACTATTATTAAATTTGAAATTATTATAGATCGTTTATCAGTCTGAATAATGTTAAGGGTATCCCAAGAAAGTTATTACTTAGGCGGAAAATATGTCACGTAGACCTAAGCTAACGCCTTGGGGAGACGAGAGGGTGGCTGGTCCTCAGTCCGGCGAAAGCCATGGGACCAACAGGACGTCCCTGCACGTCCGTCCACAGAAATAGTCACGTGGTCTAGTCACCTGTGTTGCTCTATTGCAGTATAACAAGTAAGTCTCATTCGATCTCAGATAGGGGTTAGATAGGGCAGTGATGAAGTTATTAAGAGCTAACAGTGAGTTAATTTCAGGGTTTCCGTCAGAATCCACTTGACTGAGAGAGATTGACTGCCGTTTGAGACTGCCGTTGATGATTGAGGATTGGCGATTGTCGCTGTTGGACCTATCAGTGAAGGCTTGTCACTGGTTAGCTGGGTAGCAAAGGATCTTTTGAGTGAACCTAGCCGTCTGGGTGCCCAGCTAACGACGTGACGATCGTTTGGGGTCATCAGCTCTCCTCTACCTCGGCTCACAATACCACATATCTCAAGCAGCTTAGTGAAACCCTTCAGCTAACGGGAAGCTAAAGCTTCTCTCAACTGTACAAGGTCTGATTGGCTCACTCCCTTCCGCTTCATGGATGTACTGGGGGTAAAGTGAAGCCAGCTGAGTGATACAGGGTCGCACACTGGGACCAAGTGTCCAGTGGAGCTTAGAGGTACATTTTCCAAGGTGGAGAAAGGCTGATTTGGGCCTTAAACTACGGGTGCCTGTTGGTTGTGCCTTAAACGACTACGGAGTGCAGGTGGAATCTGTGTGTGTGTTAGGTTAGGAAGTATGGTTCACCGGTATTGGTGGACTCAGTAACTTCTTAATAATAGTGACAATATTTTTGTGTGTAGTTAATACTATTTTTTCAGTTACTAATGTATGCTGTGTGCATTTAATATTTCTTTATAATTTCAATCTCAGGTATAACTTTTGTTCCCCAGAGTAGTGTTTAAGTTAGGTTAGGAGGTGTGTATCTGTTGGGGTAATATAATTTTGTTGAGCCCCCTGAAGGCCTACTCAGGGTGGAGTTAATAAGTTCTTATTTTTTATACCATTTTCTCAGTGCTGGATATTATTTTGTTGAGTGACCTTAAGGCCTATTCATTGTAGAGTAATTGATTTCTTATTTTTTATAAAATTTTCTCAGTGATTGATATTATTTTGTTGAAAGCCCTTAAGGCCTGTTTCATGTGTGCAAGCAACACTTCTTAATACTTGGGTTTATTGTTGTCTAATGAGGCATTGCCGAGTTTCTGATAATTTCAATATCATGTACAACCTTTATTCCCCAGAGTAGTGTTGTAAGTTCAGGTTAAGAGGTGGGCATATTGGTGTACCATTATTTTATTGTGTCTGTAGTGTTGGAGGGAATATAAGTGTCTAAATTTTACCGTGTGTCTCATTCATCCCAGTCACAGACGCTATCCTTCCATGGGTCACGGACAATTCAATTTGTGAGTATACTTAAGTGTTCTTGTGCTGGTTCGGGATTTTTTTTGAAGGGGCGCTTCCACTGCAATTACCATCTAATAATCTTTAAAAAAACCCAAGTCAAGTGAGAAATTAAAGTCCAGTAATTTTGACCGGTTACATATATATATAAATAGTTTAATATCTAAATATTCACAAAGAGTTCATTTGATGAGGTGCTCGTTTATGAAAGTGAAAGCAACATGTCGAGTATAACCAGTACAACCAATTCTACATGGTAATGTCTTTAAATTAAAAAAATAAATAAACGAGAAAATGACACTTTATCTGTGAATCACATGTTGTCAGAGGCCTCTGTTACATCAGAACATAAGAATGGAGGAAACTGCAGCGGGCCTATTGGCCCATACTGGGCAGTCCCGTTTACACCCAACCCCTATTGCTCATATGAGCATCCAACCTATGTTTGAAGCAATTCAGGGTATTCGAGTTAATGATGATATTTGGTAACTTGTTCCATTCATCCACTACTCTGTTTCTAAACCAGTGTTTACCTATTTCACGCCTAAATCTAAATTTGTCTAATTTAAAACCATTGTTACGAGTTCGCTCCTGGTTGGATAATTTGAGTACCTTTGTAATGTCCCCTTTGTTTAGCCCTGCCTTCCACTTATACACCTCTATCAGGTCGCTTCTCGCTCTACGTCTCTCAAGGGAGTGCAAATTAAGATGCTTTAACCTGTCTCTATACTCAAGGTTCCTAATGCCCGGGATTAGTCTTGTCATTCTCCTCTGAATTCTTTCCAAGGATTCTATATCCATTCTGTAATACGGTGACCAGAACTGAACTGCGTAATCCAGGTGTGGTCTCACAAGAGCAAGATACAGTTTTAGGATGACCTTGCTAGTCTTGTAACTAACACTCCTTTGTATGAACCCAAGTACTTTATTAGCCTTGTTACAAGCAAAAACACATTGTTTACTTGTCTTAAGGTTCCTACTTATCATTACTCCTAAATCTGTCGCGCAGTCGGATTGCTCTATGGCATCGTTGTTCATCTGGTATCTGGTTTCCCTGTTTACATCTCCTATACTGAGTACTTTACATTTGTCGACGTTGAATTTCATCTGCCATTTTTCAGATCATTCGAAAAATTTGTTTAGATCTTCCTGTAGTTTTGCCGAGTCCTTGTCAGATTTGATAACACGTCCTATTTTAGTGTCATCAGCAAATTTACTTATGTTGCTGTCTATGCCGATATCTATGTCTTTTATGTATATAATAAACAATAATGGTCCAAGTACTGAGCCTTGGGGAACTCCACTTGTGAACGATGAGATGTTGTTACACTATTCTATACCGGCTTCCTGCGAATATGAAAATAGTATAAGGGAGTTTGATTCTGGTATTGAAAAACTAGCTTATAAGTATAACATTAATTCTGCTTGGGTATACGGTGACAATAATATACTACGTCAACTATCCAGCTTGAGATCACCCATAATTATGGTTTTTAATATTAAAAATACTTCCATTTAAGGTTTTGGGGAGGATATCAATTTGGAAGTAGATTATTTAGATACTTTGGAAATGTCTCGTTCTTTCTATAAGTTTAACACAATGAACATTTCACAATTAGAAAATAATAACAGCGGCTTCTGTAGAAGCATTAATAATGTATGTCAGTTAATTTCCAAGAATTTCATTATTGGATTTGATAAACAATTAATTGTTTAACACTCAGTTTAATAAGGAGCGTCTTGGTTGAATATGATAAAATACGTGAAAATTTAATAAATTCCAACCACATTGCAAACAGAGAGGATGAACATAATATTATGCATACTGCTAAAAATATAACACAATTGAAAGCAGAGGCATTGCTATTGAGTTTTGCTTTACCCGAAAACATTGTTTTGGAATTTGATATTGTCAATGGAATTGATGTTACTATAGTGTACAAAAGTAAGCAGATTGATTTCAAAACACGAGAAGCTAAAGAGTGGTTTCAAAGTCGCATAAATAATTTTAGTAAAGTAATAAGACAAACACAGTGTGTTACTCAAAATATACTATAGATATGGAAAGAAAAATTAACTAACTTTTTAAAGTGGAGTTCCAAATAAAAAAGGGAATCTCCAAATACATTTTTCCAGTTTGGTCGTCATTATCACACTATTATTATAATAGATTATATACAATAAATGATATTATACAAATTACTACAAACATCACAATAATTAAAACATAAGGAGTAATAGTGTAAGTCGTCTACATATAGTATTCCTCAGAGAACATTGGTGGTTTCTCCAGTTGTCATTATTGTACATCAGATACAGCATTCCCTTCACCATCATCAGATAAAGCTAATTCTTGTTCATCATTGGTGAGTTTGTTGTATAGGCGGAGTTTGTTATGGAGTTTGTTATGGTTCATGAAATTTTAAATATTTATTAAACGTTATATGGATAAAGGGGATGGAAAAATGCCAAATTAATTTATTTTTATTAATCTTCGCTAGATTTTAACCTGTCAATTCATTATTTCTAAATTCTTTAAGAATTATACCACTGTTCTATATCCTCTTTAGAATATGAATTATACCACTGTTTTAAGTCCTCTTTAGAATTATAATTGAACCACTGTTTCAGTTTAGGCTTTAGTACCTCTATGTCATTTTGTATTATTATTAAATATTGTCTATATGAATTAATCGTTTTGTTTCTCTCGTCATCAGTAAATAGTATAGTCTTATTTTCATTGAATATATTCAATAATTTAAAAAAGTCAATGAAGTATCTACCAATTCAATCTTCATTTGGGATACAAAAACACTATTTTGTTTAAAACGTAACCACCAATTACCATAATTTACGGCATTGTATTTTCTCATTTTTTTAACATAACCAGATAAATTTGTAAAAAAAAATAAGTTGAAAATTATTCAGTTAGTGTTTCTAATTCATTGTCTAAATCATTATCATTATTATCCTCAATCTTATTCTTAATCAACAATGAAAATTGGTATAACCCATATATTTTTTTGAGTATCTTTATTATTCTAAATAGTTTGTAGTGGACTTCTCCCCTACAAACTGCCACGCCACCACCTGCTACCGCCTTCCCTAGCAACCAAGCGTATCCGCATTCCAATGCCCGCCGTATCTTAGCAACGGAACTAGTCACCGGCTACTTCTCGGGTTTTCCCACCATGACTCATAGCCGCTGCTGGGTGTATATAAGCTCTGTCTCTCCCTTGAGATTCAGAGGCTGGTTGGACACGGGAGGAGACAGACGTTCTTGCGAGAACTGTGCTCTGTAACGGTTTTTTTCCGCCATAGCCCGCTGCATCTTGTGCAATTCCACTTGCGCCTGTTCTTGTTGTTGTTCTTGCCACTCCAAGCATTAACAATACATTCATCCATTCATCATTCATTCTAAAAGTGGCTTTGTCACTTTAAAAATTTTTTGACACCTCACGAGCGCTCAAGATTGACAATCTTAGCATTCCCTCCCCACAGTTAGTGTGAGTGACCCACACAACTGCGAGGAAAGTGCTAACTGTTGTCCTTCCTGACGTGGTTGGAGGGCTTTCTCTCTTACTTAAATTTTTTCTAATACTTACCCTGGCCGAGGCACCTGCTGAATTTTTTTTAATTCAGTATTCGTGCTAGAGCCCCCCCCAGTGGTGCACACCTCACGGAGTGGGATTGTGTGTCTCCAGTGGGGGTCGGGGAAAAACCTGGGCCAATCCAGCAGTGACGTCTGTGATCGTGCAGGCACACCACTGTTCGGGGGTCGTCCTTAAGTACAAGTATTTTTTTTTTTGCACTAAGGGCCTTGCATAACCTTAGTGCACCAACATCATATATGTAAAGTATCAACCAAAGCTGTACCCAAGGGGTGGTTCCCAGCCACCCCAACCATGCCCTCTGGGAGGGGAAGCTCCAAGCCCCCCTCTGCTCGTCCAGGAAGGGACAGGCAGAGGCGGGAGACCAATCATGACTCACGACTGCCACGACCAACGACTAACCCAGACACTGTAACGGCTACCGACAAAACTACGCAACAAAGACCAAACATTCAAGTATCAACTGAGAAGGCCCGAGTAATCCACTTTCGGACTATTGACACGTCTACCTCGTTTGACAAAATTAATGGCTTCATCATACATAAGGCCATTAAGGATCAGATAGGGGACGTGGAGAAAGTCCGAAAGACAAGAAAAGGCGAACTCCAAGTTACTGTTATGGACGCTCAGCAAATGAGGGACGCCTTGAATCTTAGAACATTTCATTCAACAACAGTGGAACCATATATCCCAGCTTTTCTCAACACCTGTAAGGCTGTAGTTAATAGCTACGAATTTCAGGGGATGACAAATGACGAAATTAAGTTCAACATGAAAGATCAAGGAGTCGTCGATGCTTTCGTATTTAATAGAAAGACCACAGACGGTGAACGCAAACGATCGACTACAGCTGTACTGACTTTTGACGGACTTGTTAGGCCCACTCATGTCTTGGTAGGATATGAGAGGGTCCAGACCAAAACGTATATTCCATTTCCAATGCGTTTTTTTAACTGTCAAAGGTTTGGACACACTGGTAAGGCCTGCCGTAACACCCAGGTATGCTCCAAGTGTGCTCAGACCGGACACAGGGACGATGACTGTACACAGACGGAGGAAAAATGCTACCACTGTTCCGGTCAGCATGCTGCCTCAGACAGGAAGTGCCCTTCCTATCTGAGGGAGTATGAGATTGGTAAGGTGAGAGCAGAGAACAATTTGGACTACAAGGAGGCTAAGAGGCAGGTGGAGACGTCCTTGCAGACACCAACACCTGGAATGTCCTTTGCATCCGCGGTATCCAAAAATATCTCACCTCCCAAAATGTGCACCATTGGAACCCAGACTGAGACCAGGACTATCTCAACACAGACTGACTCCACTATCACCGGTTATTCAACCACAGACGCCAAAGACGAGAACACTAATACAACCATGACTAATAACGAGACCGATACTATCAACACGCTATACTTGACCCCAAAACCCCAACGGACACGCGACCCTACCTACCCCGACGTAAGGAGGAGGAGGAGAACGCAGTCACTAGAGAACTTGACAAAAGACTCAACTACACCAACAATCTTTCACATTTTTGAAGGACACCCGGGGCAGGGAGCCCCTGCTGAGCAGAGTACTGGCTCTTTGGAGCCGGGAGACTGCTCATCTGATGCGGGGGACTCTCCCCTGAATCATCTTTCCCCCCCCCCATTTACAAGAGGAAAGAAATCTAAAGCCCAAAACGCTGACCATATCAACCCTCAGACTTAAAATTCAGTATCATCCAGTGGAATTGCAGAGGTGCTAGGAATAAAAATGCTCAATTTCATTTACTTATGTCATTATTCCGGCCGGACGTTTTTTGCCTACAAGAGACGCTACTTGCGGGTCACGACGACCCACCTGTATTCGACAACTACATGTCCTACAGGGGAGACAACCTAAGGGGGGTAGCCCTATACATTCGGAGTTCATTCGCCCAACAAAGAGTCAGTCTGAACTTGGACCTGCAGGCTGTGGCGTGCAGAGTTAAGATTCGGACTGGCTATGTTGCCATCTGTTCACTATACTGTCCTCCGGGCGGGCTCATTGACGATGGTGAGCTTGAGGAGCTATTTAACCAACTGCCAGGAAAGAAAATGATCCTCGGCGACCTCAATGCTCACCATTTGCGGTGGGGCAGTGTCCGGAGTGACGGAAGGGGAGAGCAGGTGGCTGCAGCTATCCTCAACTCCAACTTGTCTCTTCTGAATGACGGTAGTGCGACTCGAGTGGACGAACGATTTGGCACAGCGTCGGCTATAGATCTTTCTCTAGTTGATGCTGCCTTGCTATTAGATTGTAAATTTTCTACATACGACGACTCTCTGGGTAGTGACCATTTTCCGATCTGCATTTCTTATGAGTGTGGCGCCCCAACGGCTACTCCCGAGGTGCGCTACAACCTTAGGAAGGCAGACTGGGGGGCATACTCAGAAGCCGTTCGTATAAACACCATTGGACAAGACATCAACACCAAAATTACACACATACAACAAGCTATAATACACGCTGCAGATTTAACAATTCCTAAGACTTCTGCAAAAACCCACAGGCCTGGAGTTCCATGGTAAACTTAATTGAGTATAAAAAAGCTAGAGCCAAGGCTAGGAGAGTTCTCAGGGAGTGTAAGAGAGAGTCTTGGCGGGCGTTCGTCTCCACTATTAACAAGGATACCCCTTCCTCTGAGGTATGGTCCGCTATAAACCGGGTCAGATCCAAAGGAGGAAGGAGTTTTATCCCACAGGTGAGTAGTGGAGGGCGGATTCTCGACGATCCCCAGGCCATTGCCAACACCCTAGGCCAGAAGTTTGCAGATGCCAGTAGCTCCACCAATCATGATCCACGCTTCGGCGTGTTCCGTGATCGTGCCGAGCTCTTGCATCTCGACTTCGAGAACGGGGACGAACAGGGCTACAATCGAGCATTTTCCCCAGAGGAACTTTCCTTTGCTATTAATAAGGGCAAGGGCTCTACTCCTGGACCTGACGGTATACGATACGAGATGATTAAGCACCTTGACCAGGGAAACCTGGACAAATTGCTAGAAGTGTACAATGAGATCTGGACGTCCAGAACGTTTCCAAACTCATGGCAATTTGCCCATGTCGTACCGATCCCGAAGAGGGACAAATGCCCGAATAACACCAACTCATTCCGTCCGATTTCGCTCACAAACTGTCTGTGTAAGGTCATGGAACGTATGATAAAGCGTAGACTAATGTATTTTTTGGAAAGTAACAACTTATTGAATGATCGACAGTGTGGTTTCCGCCAAGGTAGAAGCACACTAGATCATTTAATAAGTCTTGAAACTGACATCTCAAAAGCTCTTTGCAGTAAAGAAACATTAATTGCAGTATTTTTAGACATAGAAAAAGCTTTCGACATGACATGGCGGACTGGCCTCATGATGAAGCTCCACGCCATGGGTCTGAGAGGTAATTTGCCAATTTTCATTAGTAATTTTTTGCAAGACAGGACTTTTTCCGTCAAATTAAAAGGTAACGTAAAATCAGACATATTTGTCTTAGAAAATGGAGTTCCACAAGGTAGCGTTTTGGGCCCGATTTTATTTCTTATAATTATTAATGATTTCCTATCACCAGCCCCCAGCTTGAGTGACCTCAAATTCTCCTTGTTTGCTGACGATTGCGCAATCTGGCGCTCCTCTCGAGTTGAGAGGCTATCTGCACAAAGGGTGCAAGCCGGCCTAAAAGCCGCGGAACAGTGGGCAATACAATGGGGATTTAGGTTTTCAGTTGAGAAGACAGTAGGAGTAGTCTTCACTAAGAAACGTAACATTAGAAATCCAGTATTAAAATTAAATGATACTCCTATTAAATTTCAGACTTCAGTAAAATTTCTTGGTGTTCATTTTGACCGGAAATTAACGTGGAAAAACCACATTAACGAACTTGAAAGTAAATGTCTTAAAGTCACAAACATCCTGAAAGTTTTATCAGGTACTACATGGGGAGCCGATAGGAAATCTTTATTAATGGTGTATAAGACCCTGATCAGATCAAAACTTGATTATGGATGCCAGTTGTATGCTTCGGCATGCGACACCACACTCGCAAGGCTAACCAGAATACAGAAGCGATGCCTTCGTCTATGTCTGGGTGCCTACAGGTGTACACGTGTAGGTAAACTAGAGGTTGAGGCCCACGTCCCTCCACTTCACATCAGGAGGGACATGTTGACGCTAAGGTACGGGTTGAGTGCGGCTAGGAAGCGCGGCACAGGCCACCCAGGTTGGTGTGCTGTTGCCAACTTCTGTTTCCTGCAGCTGCGTAGGTCCCCGTCCTCGGTTGTCCGCCTCCAGACCTTGTGCCAGGGTGCTGGTATCCATTTCGAAGATGTTGATAGATACGTTCCACCGTTGTGTCCGCCATGGGAGAACCCCAACCTCCATGTGGAAACATCGTGGCTTCCGGGAGCAAAGAATGACTTTCATCCTGAGCTCCTGAGGCAACTTTTCTATCAATTTCTTGAAGGATTCAGCGCCTATACTCACGTGTACACCGACGGGTCCAAGACTGACGACAGCGTTGGAGCCGGTATCTGGAGCAGAGACGAGGAGTGGAGCTCCCGCCTGCCGCGGCATACAACTATTTTCTCTGCAGAAATGTTCGCAATTAGTAAAGCCATTGACATTGCAATAACAAGCAATGTCAGTGATGTTGCTGTCATTTCAGATTCCATGTCAGCTCTTAAAGCAATTGAAGGTGGTGATACTACCAGCAATGAAATACAGGGCAACATTATTAATAAATTACATGAGTGTGCCAAGAATATTGTGCTGGTGTGGGTGCCTGGGCATTGTAACATTTGGGGCAATGAACAGGCAGACAGATTAGCAAGAGCGACTGTGGGTCTCGGGGAGACAACTAATGTGCCCTGGGAGACTCAGTCGTGTCTCTCCTTGGGAAAGTGGCAACATGATTGGACTAGGCTAAATCTCCACAACACCTGGAAGCCTAACATAGGTAACTGGCCCTCAGCATACAGAAAGAATAGGAGGGAAGAGGTCGTTCTCGCCAGACTTAGGCTGAACTGCACCTATTTGACCCACCTAGGGGCCAACCTTGACCAGTCCTTTCCACCTATCTGTTCCACTTGCAACCAAATTCTCTCCATCAAACATATTCTGACTGAGTGCAGCCAGTACGAACCAGAGCGCCGGCAGCTGGTTATCCTAGCTGCCGAGCAAGGTTTCGTGCTGACTGTACCCAACCTATTGCAAGATGATGTCACCATCAGTGACGCTGTAATAACCTTCCTCAAGGAGACCCATCTTATCGGCATGCTATGATTGACACACGCATGAACTCTTTTTATATCTATTATATGTATGCAACCACGCCTAAAGAAAATAAAAATGAATAAAACAAAATTAAAACATACAACATGAGAAACACATCACAAACCTTATCATTACATACAACACTCACATTTATCAAGTTAAACTGACACCCACCAACACATATTCAAACAAAAAGACACGGGCTACAAAAGACAAAATAAAAATTAAAAAAAAAAAAAAAAAAAATCACAGAGAAACTAGTCACCTGACAAGCCATTTCATCTGGTTTGTCAGTAACTCACCATCATATCACTCATGCATACCATAATTCATCCCAAATAAAAACAACAAGAAGAAAGAACTAACCAAAATACCAAGAACAAGAAGAACACAAGAATAACAAGAAAAGAAGAAACAAGAACATCAGATTAGTTGTAGAAAAAAAGAAGAGCAAGATTAGAAGAAGAAAGAAGACATCAGCTCCGGCCGAAATAGCCCAATGGCGAAGAGGCCAGTAACCCTCAACAACTTTGACTTTGACTTGAGATTCAGTCTGACCAATCTTCTTGAACAAGCAACACCTCCTCCTCCGCCGCTGCCTGGCTCCCTCGCATCTCCTCGCCTGCCTGGCGGTCCTCGCTCCCGCCAGCGAGCATGTCCTTCCCTGAGCTTCCTCACCAACCAACTTTCATTCTGACCAATCTTCTTGAACAAGCAACATCTCCTCCAGCAAGCTCCACGCTGTTAACATTTCATTCAACCAGGAGGCCAGCAACAGGCAACATCTTCTCTAACGGAGCTCCTGCACACCTACCTCCTTCGACAAGCTACTCACCACACGTCTCTACCAAGCAGCCCCTCACCACACAGCACCTCCAGCACCAGACTGTCTATCATATAACTTATATATTATACAAGAAAACCACATTAGAGTTTCCTTCCATCCTGAGTGCTAGACAACTTTAATATCTCGATACCCCTACAAGTTCATCAAGTCTTAACAGTACTTCAGCTATATATAAATGTGGTAGTATAATATTAAAATCATTTATATAGACTAGGTTAGACTGCATTGTTTTCTGTGCTTCAGTTATTCTTTTTTCATTCAATTCGTACAATACGCCAAGTGCATGCATTTTAAATACACTAATTAATAATCTTTAACGTAATTCACTTATCGTATGCGATAAACTATGATATGATTTTTGGTTGACATTTTCTATTGTGTATGAGTCGGGTATTGTTATAAATTTATTAATCGTTTCACTTAGTTTACGTAGACCAATAATAAATTGATCATAATCTGATCCCTCTGTAATTTTACCTGATATGACATCATATTCATAATATAAGACAGATGTCTTATTAAATCCTCACATTTTTCTTCTAATTGTGGAAAAGGAAGAGGTTTTCCAGACCCAATTATTAATATCAATACGATAATATCTAGTACCTGTGTTATAAGGCAACATAATACTATGAAACTCGCATCTACCTCCATTTTTTTATATCATTAAGCATAATACTATGCGTCCTGCTAAAAAAATATAATTTAAAGTACAGGCATTGCTATTGAGTTTTACTTTACGCCACTCGCTTCCTCTCACGAACACAGATACACACACATGTAGACGACAAACACGAACATCAAGGGACTCTGTAAACATAGAGAGAGACACATAGACAGACAGGCAGGTTCAAAAGTAAATTTAAAAAAAATATATTGGGCACGTTATCCTTTGGTGGGCTTGGTGACTTCGGAAGATTATTATAATAATAATAATAATTCTGTGTCATCATATTGGTTCTAGTTTGGTTGGTTTCCTATGTAATATTCTACAAACACAATAATAATTATAAGTCAAATTATAACTATAATGAACCCCACAAAAATGTTATAGTCTTTCTCAGTAACATTGTTGGGTTCTCCAGATGTTTTTATTGTTGTTATTGTTTTTGTTTCCCTTACATCACCAGTGTCTTCTCCAGATGCTGTTGTTGTTATTGTTTCCCTTGCATCACAGGTGTCTTCTCCTGATTTTGTTGTTATTATTGCTGTTATTGTTTCCCTTACATCACTGGTGTCTTCTCCAGATGTTGTTAGTGTTGATGTTATTGTTTCCCTTGTATCACTGGTGTCTTCTCCAGATGTTGTTATTGCTGTTGTTATTGTTTCCCTTGCATTACCGGTATCTTCTCCAGTTGTTATTGTTTCCCTCTCATTACCGGTGTCCTCTCCACATGTTGTTATTTTTGTCATTGTTGTTATTGCTTCCTTTGCATCTCCAGATGTTGTTATTGTTTTCATTGTTGTTATTTTTTCCCTTGCATCACCGGTATCATATGTTGCTATTTTTGTTATTTTTGTCCTTGCATCACCTGTGTCTTCTCCATATGTTGTTACTGTTGTTTCCCTTGCATCACCGGTGTCTTCTCCATATGTTATTGTTGTTTCCCTTGAATCACTGGTGTCTTCTCCAGATGTTATGGTTGTTCACTTGCATCACCGGTGTCTTCTCCAGTTATTGTTATTGTTGTCATTGTTGTTATTGTTTTCCTTGCATCACCGGTATCTTCTCCAGATGTTATTATGGTTGTTTCCCTTGCATCACCGGTGTGTTCTCCAGATATTGTTGTCGTTGTCATTGTTGTTATTGTTTCCCTTGCATCACCGGTATCTTCTCCCTTGAATCACTGGTGTCTTCTCCAGATATTGTTGTCATTGTTATTATTGTTTCCCTTGTATCACCTGTGTCTTCTCCAGATTTTTTTGTTACTGTTTCCCTTGCATCACCGGTGTTTTCTCCACGTGTTGTTGTTGTTCTTGCATCACCCGTGACTTCGGAGGGTGATTATAATTCTTGTTCATTATTGATGATCCCACGATACAAGCTATTGCAGTATGCTCTGTCTACATAAGCTTTGCAGAATTCTTGGTTTTTGCAGCAGTGTTCTTGGAGTTTTCTGCAGGCTTTGCTGTGTATTCAGCAGTTTCTAATATTTTGGGGGTTATGGCAGTGGCAAAGTTTTTTATTAGTAGTAGTAATAATAGGTAAATCACAATCCATCCAGTAATTGTACTCATAATGATGGAGTCCGCCGGTTCAGGAAATATCCAAGATATTTGGTTAACGCTTTGGCTTTCATAAAGGGGGTGGGAAAAATGCCAGATTATTGTCACACTTCATTTAAAATCTTGAATTAAACATAAAAATACGTTGTAATTCCTACAATCCAACAAGTTTAATAATAGAATCTACATAGTTTTTAGTCTAAATATATTAAATTCATATTTAAATTCTTTTTCATTCACAATCTATCCAATAATTGTACTCATAGAATCCCCATTAGGGGGGGTGGAAGTATGCAAGAACAGCTTCCATAATGCCGATATAATACACACATATATCAACACCACAAAACTTGTAACCATAAGAAGCCACAAGAATAAATACATCTCGTCAAACTGTACAATTATTTCACCATCATCATAATATTTTGTCGTTTCCTTTGCATCACTGGTGGCTTGTTCTCCAGTTCCTTCAGCTAATTCTTTTTCAATGGCTGTGTTTGTTTGTTCAGTGGCTGAGTTGATTTTTCCAAAGGCAGAGTCTATTATTATTATAAGTAATAATAGGCAAATCACAATCCATCCAGTAATTGTATTCATGATGATGGACAAAAATTTGTGCTTTCTACAGGCCTTCAAGTTCGGCAAGATTGCTCATAGTACGCACGTTAATGTCTTGTGAAACTGTTCCAGTTGGGATTTTTTTTCCTATAAAAATAAAAACACACATATATTTGAAATGTTACGCACACTATCATAATTATAACTTCTAAAATTATAACTATGATAAACCCGACAAAAATTTTATAGTTTTTTTTAGTAATCTTGTTAACTTCTCCAGATGTTGTTCTTATTGTTATTTCCTCGGTGGCTTCGGAGGATGATAATATGGTTGGCAGTGTTGTTTGTTCAGGGGTTGACACTATTGTTTGTTCAGGGGTGTCTTGCAATGTTGTTTTTTTGAATTGATTGGGTTTGTTTAAAGGCGGAGTTTGTTATTTTTATTAGTAATAATAGGCAAAACACAATCCATCGTGTATTTGTACTCATGATGATAGAGTCCGCTGGGACAGGAAAGGTTCAGGAAATGTCTAGATATTTATTTAAAGCGTTTGCTTTTATATGGATAAAGGGGGCGGAAAGATTGCCACATGCCAGATTAAGAATCTTCTTGCTTTTTATTAGAATTAAACTACTCTTGCTTATCGTCTTTAGAATTTAACCACTCTCTCAATTTAGATTGTAGTGGCTGTATTTCATCTTTTATTCCTAATAATAATTGACGACATGAACCAATGGTTTCGTTTTTATCGTGATCATTATATAATATAATCGTATTTTCTTTGAATATATTCAACAATTTAAAAATCTCTAGAATATTCAATGAAATATCTACCAAGTTAATCTTTATCTGGGAAACAGCATTATTTGTAAAATTGTCATATACAGTATACTCCACATCGTGCCCAGAACATCATGTCCGTCATTGAAACTTTGTAATTTTTCAAATTTGGGAATTATATCTTTATACACATCTATTTTATCAAAGATTGTAATTAGTGGTTGTAAATCACTTACTTCATCACATTCCTTCAAAAAAAGAATGATATTTTATTTAATTTATAATTTTTTTGAGTTCATTATACTAGAACGCTCATCCCGTTCCAGTACTTCAGTTATATATATATATATCTGGTAGTATACTATTAAAATCATTTACATATACTAGGTTAGACTGCATTGTTTTCTGGGCTTCAGCTAATTGTTTTTCTTTTAATTCGCACAATACGCCAAGTGTTTGTATTTTAAATACACTGAATAATAATCTTTTACGTAAATCACTGATCTTATCAGATAAAGTATGATATGATTTTGGGTTGTCATTTTCTATTATGTTTAAATCGGGTATTGTTGTAGTTATAAATTTATTAATCTTGTCACTTATTTTACATAGAACAATAATAAATTAATCATAATCTGATCCCTTTGTAATTTTATCTGATATATCTGATATCATATTCATAACATAAGAAAGATGTCTTATTAAGTCCTTACTTTTTTCTTCTAATTGCAGAAAAAGTTTTCCATATCCCATTATCAATAATACTATAATAGCTAGTACCACAGTGTTATAATACAACATAATATTATCAATATTGTATTATTAATTTCCATTTTTGGGGGGTGTAATCTAAGAAATATCTTTATTTTTCTGCTCCAATTGATTTTCTATTGGTACCAAAGAAAGGGTAGATGAGTAAAAGTCTATATACATTGCGTAATATAGTCATAGCAGTAAATCTTTATTATACAAGAACGTTCATCCCGTCTTAACAGTACTTCTTTATTAATCTCGCATTGAATTCAATTTTATTGTTTAATTTAACTGAAGAATACTACATACTATCATTAGGAGATTACACCAACTCAAGTTTTCTGCTCGTGTAATTTCAGTCTCCGAGGTCAGACAAGGTCTGAGTGTCAAAGTAACACTGACAGGTTTTCATATCTCCAGCAGCCCAAATAAAATTATTATATTCTCATATATTTCAGTAAGCTTTTAACGAGGGTTGGTTTATATAATAATAATGTTGTTGTTGTTTTTTTGGTATAAGTATCCTTTCCCAAATATTTATAGTATTTCATACTATCAATGGCTTCGATTATAACTAGTTTAAAAAGATCATTAAAATGATGCCCATTAATTACATCAGTACATCGAAATACTTGGTTTATCACAGATTCACCACATGAAGATCGATTCCTCAGAAATTTTTTATAGATACTCAAGATATTATTTTGATTTCCATGATCGATTTTAGAATAACTTCTCCTTTAGATGGTGTCCAACGGGAAACTAACCTAACAATATAGTCACTACCAAAATTTATGAAATGTAAAATTAGATATCGGAAAAATTGAACACTATTGAACCCCATATGTTTCATCATTGTATTATAATTTCCCAATCCAATTGATTTTATATTGTTACTAAGGAAAGGGTGGATGAGGAAAAGTCTATATTCATTGTGTGATATAGTCATGGTAGTAACATCAGAATCACCACTTATAATTACAGAAAAAAATATTGTAAATTTCATTTTCAGTAAATGTTTTCTCAATAAAACGATAGAGAGCGATTTCTCCTTCAAGTCTTTCATAATACGGTACTCCAGCTGTTGAATACAATTTCTAGTTGTGAGACGACGTACATATTTTTTTAAATATTTTTTTTTTAATAAATCAGTGCATAATTTTCCAATTCCAATTTTTAGGATATAGTCATTTTTTTAATATCTCTATTTTTCTCACTACACAATCTTATTTTCCTACATTGGAATGACCATCCATAAAAAAAATATAAAATAAATGTACTATCACTATTATCATTATCACTATTTATTATATGTAAAATGACTTTTATATAATCAAGTATAATATTACAGACCTTGTAACTCGTTTTTTCTATATCAACTGTTGGTGGCAATAATTCGTTGGTTGTAGCATAGGCATGAAAACACATTGACCCATCAATTATTGATGGACGAAAAGATACTTCCTAAATTTTTTTTTAAATTTTCCTTTTCGTCTACAGATAATCCAATTTTTGTTTGGTCAATAAACCTGGAAAAATTATGTATGCCCATTATGAAGAATACAAACACTATGTATATGAACAGAAATTAATAACTAGTATGTATATTGTATATTATTTAAATTTCATTAGTAATACACATATTCTAATTTAGTACCAGAAAACCTTAAAGTAACATATGGAAGTACTATTAACCACTTTGCGGGATTGGAAAAAGGACGAGCGGAGTTCGAAGGATATAATGTTATACGTTTTAGACAATCACCTAAGTTATATAACTAACGATAAAAATGATGCAACCTCGTTCATCGATATTGGATTAATAAAATGGCATGGAGTAGGAGAGGTTATACAAACATATTTTCGAATTCTAGTTGGCAGGATTGACTCTAGTTGTCCTAGGCTGGAATAACCTTGCTTCTTGGAATCACTTGTTAACGTTATCTTAGTCCTCTTTTTTTTATCATCTGTTTCTTCAGTATGAAGAATTACTTTAATAAAATACATTGTTTCCCAGTAGACCGCCACCAGCACTGTTTTTTTAGGAATATTTAATGAGAAAACATTTTCTAAAAAGCTAGGCCAAATATCAGATATGTCTATTTTAGGTATGAGGAAAGTTTTACATGCGCTAAAATTATATACATAATAACCCGTCGACTTATATTTTTCATTTAGACTAATCCGCCCATCTTTTAAATATTTTTCTATTAGTTCTTCTATATAAAGACCATCACCTTTCCTATTTACCTGTTTCTTTTGTCTCTGAACATTGTACTCAATTAGTATCGTTTGTATTAAACAATTGATTATCTGACCTATATCTGATCTGTCTATTGAATGAAGCTGAGGATTGAAAATGGTTATTGGACACATGCGAACACTATTTCGGGGAAGTTTTTTAAATGGAATAAGAAGTATCAAATTATAGTAGGACACGTGGATGCCTGCTTCGGCTGTCAATATACCCGGCTGAATTGTTTCTATTAAAATGCCGAGCAATAATGCATACATGTTGTTGATTTATAAGTGTGGAGGGGACGCAGCTTTATACTGCGTACAAATTTATCTGTATTCTCCTTTAATTCCGTATCACTTTCATTTTTCATTATTATATTAGTGCACCATTTTTCAGTAACGTTTACAATTTTCCTGCATATCAATATTTATATTAACGTGATCATGTAAAAGAAATAGTATATTTTGTATTAATTGCATTTTATCTGTATGGTTCCTTACATTCATCTCTTTCTTAAATCCACTAATTTTACATTTATCTTTCTTGCCTTTTCTTGACTAGCCATATAGCGTTTCTGACTTATCATGAGGAGAACTCCATATGAATTATCATGCGCCAACTGTAAAAACCGAATATTATCGTTATCCTTTCACAAATTATCATTATATAGTGTAGCCATAAATGTACTATCGCCAACGGTGCGGGGCAATGATAGAAACAGAGAGTCGGTATCACCATATCAAATTTTGGCTCCCTCTCCCTCAAAGAAGGAACGCGCCTTATTTAAATGAAGGCGTCCATTACCATGGATGGAACTATTATTGCATCTTCAAATATTCCTTGGGATGACATGGCACCATAAAGAGAATTAGCCTGAGTAGTTAGAGATTTGGATTACAATACTTTAGGTGTTTCAATTAGACGTTCGCATATAAGGCGAAAGGGAGACTCAGTATGTGGTTGGTCAGTGCGTACCTTCACTCTTAAGTAAATAAAATGGGGACCTTGAGCCATCACAAGTACCTTAAAAAGATCTCGCACTTGCGAAGATAAACACATATATGTTTCGCGGGAAATACGAGTCACAAAACCCCGAGATAATTATAATCTATAATAATACTAGGATATAGCGAGGCAAAATCTAACACGTGAATACTTGTAATTGGGGTACTTTTATTAACAACCACAACTGGATCCAAAACAAGCGCACCTTTGTAGGTGTGTTTTTTACCGGTATCAATGTCACGTTGTTGTGTGAGTGTATGCCTTGCATATTTGTGGGCCATGTCAAGACCAATTTCTCCCCATAATCCATTGCTTTGATCGTTTATTATTTGTCGTCTTTTCTTAAAAGCGGTTATATTATCAAAGTCAATGTGGGCAGTCAATATAGAATTACAACTATTTATAACATACCGACGCACGATACATGTTGTGTTTGTATGTAGACATTGATGGGGATCCGTATCCGCTTTTGAGATAGGTTACAAGTAATTCTCACGAGATCCAAGGGTCCATTTAGTTGAGTTAGTAGGTCTACATCGATAGAACTGTAATACACGAGAGTATCAAAATCCTCACTCTTAATGTTATTCATGTTATTTTCTTCAAATGCCTTACAGTATACATTCTATTAATTATTAAAATATCAAAATTAACTTTGCCACGTCCTAAAGTAGCCTCAGCTCATGCATTAAGACTATTTGATGCCGGCTCTATAAATTTCCCCAATCGGAAATATTCGCTTTCTAGATAGCATAGTGTCAATACTTAATACCCACGGAGGGGTCAGGTGGGGTGCCAGAGAGGAGTTGCAATAACATTGAAACATAAAATAATTGGTCATAATGTAATCGGGTAATAGTCCATTAAAAATAGTTCCAATAAATAAATAGGGATAATCGAAACCATCAATAATATATAGCCTGTACAGATAATACATGTAGGTTTGGACAATTCTTGCAAAGTCATCATTATTACTTCCCTTTCTGTTGAATAAAATTCCACCTTTACAGTTGATTTTGAATAAAAATAATTCAGCTAATTGGTTTTGTATTTCCATGTCTTTTTGTTTTAACTAGTCATGTGAAAATGGATAATAAACTATGATTCGAGTATGAACTTCCCGCAATTGAGATGGGAAATTGGGGAATGTTACCGTCGCCTCTTGGAACGACGAAACAATTAAACGATCATTTAAACTATCCCCCTTAGGAATAGATCCTGACAAATCATGTCGCGTGGTTTCCAAATCAGCAGATAGTATTCTGTAGGGGGGAATATAGCGATCAATATCACCGCTAATCAATGATAAATAGAGTCCATTATTATCAGGACCATACCTACAGATTTGAAACAAACCCCTAGACTGAAAATTTTCATTTTTGTGGCGCTCATAATTAAAATAACGCTGATAACTATTGTAATATTTCCCATTGCTTCTATGAAAAAGGGATAATAATTAAATTTAAAAAACTCGACCAATTTTAAACACTGATTAATTATCGTCCTTGCAAAAAAGTCGAGCACCATATCCTTTATATTTTTCTTTAATCAAATCATCTATCGACGTCCCACCCATTATAAAATGAACAGATGCTTCACCCTCGTTATCCCATAAAAAAGAGTAATGGTACAATAATCCCTTTTCAATAAGAAAATCCCTACCCACTTTAAGCCTAGAGCATTGGTCCTCAACCTTTTTCACTCCATTTCCCCCTTTAGGAATTTTCAACATCCTTGTGGCCTCCTTCATTTTTATGCTAAACCCCCTTCGGTTCTATCACCACTTGCAAAGGGATGACACACGGACACATACTATTCAAGTCAGTTCAGCAGCTCAGTCCAGCGCCTGTCACACAGACAGGGACTGGACCTGTGAAATCTTAAATAATCCGTAAAAAATAAAAAAAAATTAGCACCAGAGTATGTAAATATTAAAATTGTATTGTCGTTATGATTAAACAAAATGAAAAAAAAATGAAAATTCTCTTCTGCCAAGTCAAAATAAGTAACACCAGTTTTGTTTAATTCAGATTCCCAACACAATTTGGAAACGTACAATTTATAACAGCTCGCCGTGGCTCCCGTGGGGACATGGCCCCGGGGTTGAGAACCACTGACCTAGATATATCTCGTGTCACTACAATAACGTGATTATACGATTTACAATCAAAGCTAACACTAATAGGTTGAAGTATCAATATACCTGTTGTAACACCCTCGCTTACGTCCAAACCATCCATAGGGATGGGCAATAGGTAATTTTTTTTAATAATCCAAGAATATATCCATACGTATTGGGTTATCAGCGATGACATTTTTACATTAGGAGGTTGATTAAAAACCATTTTCTTCAATTAATTTATATAAACTCCTTTTCTTCGTCTTCTTCTTCCTCCAAGAATTCTATATCTACTGTACATTGTTATCATTGGTATTTATATCTCCATTTCCAACTTTATTCTTGATGTACACTTGGAAACCATAATCTCTAGCCCACCTGGGTCGGTACTAGAGGTTAGAACAGTGTCCTTTCTGGATGGGGGCCCACTCTAACTATCACGAGGCAACACATGCACGAAAACACACAGTCATAGTACGGCTGTATAGATGACATTATGTATAAATATTGTATATGACATTTTATGCTCTGCATTATCTTCATTATATATGAACACGAAGAAAAAATACCATAGGTTGTAGTTACGAAAGTATGAATGGAAATAAACACTTCCAAACCACCCAGTGACTCCACACGACATGTGTGTGTGTGTGTGTGCCAGACCACGATGCTTCCCATCATTCGCATAACTATATGAAAAATCGTGTTAAATTTAACTACATATTTCAAAAACATTAAATTACATGTGGATCAGTCACTCCTCATTTGACACACTTGTAGTGTAATACTTTTACCATCCCACCTGAGCACATGGAGGCCCACGGAAACTCTCAAGGGGCAACATACGCAAGAACACACAAGTTATGATATGAACCCTTCCAGGCTTCACTATCATTATCATGTTATGTTCATCGTGCTCTGTATCTTGGTAACTAGTCATAGTATCTATACATGACAGTGTTATTAGCATAATATTGTAACTTTTACTCTACAGTTGTTGTTGTAAATCATGGACAGGAAGGATACATAAATTGTAATATCAAGTGTACAGTATGGTTCGCTCAAAGCCAGCCCAAGTCAGACAACACGTCACACAAAGTTACACTGTGTGTGTGTGTTCTGTAACATTAAGCTTCATCCTTAGTAGGTAAGACGTTTCATAAAGAGGTTTCTCCCATTCGTCATTGTGAGCATCATCCCAGAGCAAATTGTTTCCATCAAAACCATGGTTCATCCTTATTTCCCTTCTTCCGTGTAACTATATCCATATGGCTAAGTGCTTGCTTTTCATTTCTTTATTTACCAAAATAATGTGGATCAGTTACATGCACTTAGAGACTCAAGATTGTTTTGTAGGCATGACTGTTGGTTAATTGAAACCCCCAAAATATTTTTCACATTTATTATGCATAAACATTGTAAACATATCTATTTGATTATTGTACTATATAACATATATTTAATGTCTGGACAGATCCCCAAGAGTTATGCATATTAATGCATAGATTTTGTAAGCATATCTATGCGAAGTGACGTAAAACCACATAGTAAAATACCTGGACAAATTCCCGAGAGTTAGGAAACGAAGTCTATGTGGCCCCAAGAGGTTACACCAGAGAGCTAACTCCCCCGCCACCCCCTACAAGGCACCGTCGTGGGGGGAGATTTAATTCTTGACCACAGGTTAATACCGTGTCCAACCTCCATCTGCTGCTATAACTTCATGCAATCTGGTGGGCATGGAATCTACCAGATTGCGGCAGATGTTCGGCCTCCCCCTTATTCCCTCCCACATCATTATGTGCGTGTCTCCTCACTGTCTCACTCGTTTTCTCCTCAATATCCCATTCAACAACCGTATGCGCCCATAAATTTTCTATTGGATTATAATCGGCTCCTTTTGGGGACCAGTCCAATAGAATAATCTGCGGGGGCGCCTCAAACCAACGCTTGACTGACTGACTTGTATGTATTGGACTGCGGTCTTGCACCATACATATAGGCAGTGGGTCTGGGATGGCATATGAGTTGCTGGGAGGATGGTTAGCAGTCATGTTGAACTGGCAGGTAGACAAAATAGAAAAATTACAGCCAAACTGTAAGAAAACCCATGGACAATGAGACATTAGTAAAATATACTAGGTCATTTTAGCGCGTGCACACACATTATATACAGATCTATTGGTCCTTGCGAGGCTGTTTGGTTATGCTATGCTAACTTGTTTTCTAGGGTGTGGGAAAGTATCTATGTATATATATATATATATATATATATATATATATATATATATATATATATATATATATATATATGTATATATATATATATATATATATATATATATATATATATATATATATATATATATATATATATATATATATATATATATATATATATGTGTGTGTGCCCAGGTGGGATGGTCAAAGTATTACACTATAAGTGTGTCAAATGAGGAGTGACTGATCCACATGTAATTTAAGGTTTTTGAAATAGGTAGTTAAATTAAACACGATTTTTCATAAAGTTACGCGAATGATGGGAAATAAAAGATATAGATGGGGTGTGGTGGAATCATCGTGGTCTGGCCACAAGCGATGTAAACGACATGTGGATTCACTGGGTGGTTTGGAAGTGTTTATTTTCATTCATACTTTCGTAACTACAACTTATGGTATTTTTTCTTCGTGTTCATATATAATGAAGATAATACAGAGTATAAAATGCCATATACGATATTTATATATAATATCATCTATACAGCCGTACTATGACTGTGAGTGTTAGTGAGTGTGTTGCCTCGTGATAGTTAGAGTGGGCCCCCGTCCAGAAAGGACACTGTACTAACCTCCAGCACCGACCTAGGTGGGCTAGAGAATATGGTTTCCGAATGTACATATAGACGTTTCCTTCTATATATATGTTGAGGTGAGTTGCCCGAAGTTGATCTCTTATGCCGTCTATATTGCATTTCTTTAAAAAAAAGGAAGATATTCTAGCCAATCAACATTCTCAATTCTTTCCATAATAGGTCTAAATAATCCATGAATAACTTGAAATCACATATCATCAATATATTTATTTGTACATGATACATTAATAATAAACTCTTTCTCTCTTTTATTAACATTATCTGTAAGCAATGTTTCAAGGTCCTTATATGAACATAGATATTTCTTTTTATTTCTAGTATTTAAGAAATTTGTAATAATTTGTGGAAGTTTCATTTTGAGTATTAAATCGCATAGTATTTAATCGCTTTTCAAGGTAGTACATATAACGAGTATATTCATTTCCTATAATACGTAAAATTATAACACTATTATGATATTTCCAATTACCATCCAATATCATTTTAGCTACATAATATGTAATATTAAGATAATATTCAAACATATTTTGAACTAGTATTAAACATCTCACCGAGCAGCACAAACATATTCAAATATGTCTCCATATTTGTATTGTGCGTTTTAACAATATTTGTCAACGTGTGGTTTAAAATGTAAAAAAAAAAATTCTTTAATACTTCCATATGTTATTTTTTATACATGTATATAATGGTTTCAAGAATGTTTAATATAGAGTCCTGAAACACAATTTCAGGAATATACGTTATATATATGCATTTCCAAGAATGAAACACACTTTATATGAATTCCTTACATAAACCAAAGTTTTATTATAATTATAAATAATAAAATATAAATAATTATACTTATTATAATTCTGACAAAAATATCAACTTCAGTTGACATTACTGGTGAGATTTTATTAGAACTGACCAATGCAGTATTAATATGGGTATTTAATAGTGAACTAGGGTTGTCTAAAAGACTTATTAACATAATTAATTGTGAAAATCTTTTAAATCATCACTTATATTCAGTTTGGTTATGTTGTTGTGCTTTATTTATAATCCATTATAACATAATGAGAGACAAATCACGTTTTTTTTAAGAATTAAATTTGGGTAAAATATGCTGTTTGGCAATGATGTATTAAAAATAAATTTTCATTATTTGAATTTATATCCATAATAATTTTGTATATTATCATATTATTTTCATTATAACCATCAAATTTATTATCATCATCATCATAATGATAATTGTCAATAGACGGATATGGTGTTAAAGTCAATGTAACCAGCACTGTCTTGTTTTTAAATTTTGTTAAACAAATCCAATGTTTATGCTGAACAATTAACATGTATTTAAATTTTAGTCCATTACAAACATTACTGGAATTATTTTCCAAAACGGTAGGTGGGTTTTGTTATACTTCTAGAATTAAATTGTCATGTATCCAACAAGAAATAATTTACATCACATACAAATATATTTTTAATGCAAATTAATTGTCTAATGTATATGGCTATTTGTATTTTTAATACATAATATATATATATATATATATATATATATATATATATATATATATATATATATATATATATATATATATATATATATATATATATATCAGGGGCGACTCCAGGTCATATGCATCACTCGGGCTCATCACAGATTTCGCATAAGATACATGTATAAATGAAGCTAAGAGACGTAATACACACCACAAATTTATATAGGCACTGATAATTTTACAATAAGACAAAAAAAGCCGGTTTTTTCTAAAAACCAGTTTTTGTGATATGGTCAGGAACGCGACGTCAGCCAATGTTACCTAGGTATGCTAAATCCTAGCCAATTCGCCAGGCTACATACAGGCAATTAAAACATCTAATAATTACTTGATAAGTAATATTAGGAGGACACGTCGCTACCTGGCATTTAATTGCAATTTGAAATTACCGCCTCTAGCCTCATGCAATAAGACAAAAAAATATAGTTTTGATGCAAAAATTACTCACTTTATTTAAACATGAAGTCCAGTCGTCTTGTTTTGATGGCGAACTCGTGTAAAATCCTGTCGTGCAGCTCCTTCTTGTTGTCCAAGTCGTTCAAGAGGCTTTTCTCGATGGAAATGCGAGCCAGTGAAGATAGCCGTTCTTGGGCCATTGTGCTTCTCAGATATGAGCGGATTCTATCTAACGTTGAGAAACTTCTCTCATTAGCGACTGATGTTACGGGGATGGTTAGCAGCAGCTGAATTAGTTTAATGGATTCCGGCATAGCGGAAGTCAACTCCAATTTATAGAGTAATTCTAAAATGGAGTTGATTGACTTGCACTTTTTGAAGTCACTGTCAATATACATATATTTTAGCTCGTTCACTAAGCTCTTGCAGTCAAAAATACAGGGGTATTTGTTTTGTAGAGAGTCCATATGTTGCATGGGAAATGAGTTAGCAAGCTCTTCAAACTTATTAACGTCTAGTAATTCAAAAAATGCATACTCCTGAATGCCAGCAAATCGCTCTCGCAAGGACATTAGAATGTTATCAATTATTTCAAAATACGTCGTTTTGTAATTAACTTGTGCACCCCTGACTCTTTTTCTGGGAGGAGGCTCGGACTCATCTGCCTGTTCAATGACAGCAGCTGTATCTTGCAGGATGTTTTCGTAATGTTCGTCGTTACGATAACCTTCAACACAATGAATGAAGTCATTTATTTTATTCTGACCCCGCTTTATGTCAAGTTGCTTACACTGTAGGACATCAAACAGTTTTCCAGCCTGTGAAAGTATGTTATGAAAGCAATTGATGAAGAACATGAATGTGAAATCATTCAACTTTGCCAATAGATTGTCTGTTTGACAAAGTGTATCTTCATCCCACTTTTCACTAGTGTCTAGAATACTTGTGAAGGCACTTTTTAGGTTTCCATGCATCAGTTTTATGGATGACACGGTTCTCGATCTATAGCACCATCTTGTTTCGCACAGTGATGGAATATTGACATTAAACTGTCTGAAAACGCTTTTCCGTTTGGTACTGGAAGACGTAAATTTACTAAAAGCGCGTAAATGAGAAAAAAACATTTTTACTCTACTCAACTTCTCGGCACTTTTACTCAAGACTACGTTAAGTTTATGCGCATAGCAGTGAATGAAGTGCGCGTGTTTAAATCCTTTATCCTTTAGCTTGCTCTGCACTCCGTTTAGTGTTCCTGCCATTACAGCTGCTCCGTCGTAAGTTTGGCTCACTAATTTATTTTTAGCGTCACTGAAGGAGTTCAACGCAGATGCGATCACATCAACCAGTCTTGTAGCACTTTTATCATCACTGACTTCATAGAATCCAAGAAATCGTTCACATATTTTGTCTTCATACACATATCTTATTATAATTGACAGTTGGGCATGCATCGCACAGTCTGTCGTCTCGTCAGCTTGTACAGACATAAACGGAGCTTTATCAACTTCGCTTCTAATTTCATCAGCTATTACATTCCCAATCGCTTGTATTAGATCATTTTGTATTGTGCTTGAGACTCCTGAAAACTGTTTCGACCCCTCTTTAGTAGAAAGTCTAGAAGCAAACACGCTGTCGATTTCAGCAAAGCACTGCAATAGTTCACGGTAATTTCCTCTATTTAGGCTGTCACTTCCATCACGTCCACGCAAAGGCAACTCTTGTTTACTCAGGTATAACACTGCATTTGTTAACTGTTTTAAATATTGTCTATTTTCTTCAACTGCTTTGTTATGCCGTTCTTTCTCCAGTTTAGCAGACTCACTAATAGCTGTCACAATATCATACTGTCCGAAAGTTTTCAAGCTTTTATAATTACTTAAATGACTCAGTGATTTACTGTGATGCTTACAGTCGCTCAAGACATTTTTATAATTATTATAACCTCCATCTGTCCACGACTGCTTAGCTTTTGGTTTAAACAACAAACACGGCCAGCAGTAGAGTTTCTCTGTGACGCTACTTGCACAAATCCAATCAATCTGTTCATACCATTTTATCTGGAATGTTCTACTTCCAACTTTAGTTTTCAATGCAGGAGTCGGCCTGCCTGTACGAAGAATTTCTCGTTTTTCAGCAATATTTCTTGCACCAAATGGCTTATTTTTTATATCTAGCACTATGTCTTTCTCCATTTCTATGTTATGGGTAGAAATAAAAATAAAACAACTGATCTTTACACACAAAGAACAGAAGCACAGCAAACAATCAAAGAACAACAGTGTACCCTGTTGCAAACGTCAGCGAACTGACAGATGCCGTGGCCGGTAAGAGAAGCGTGCGAAGAGGTGCCAGTTAATCTTTTACTCCTACCAGGCTATTTCCAGTTAGCCCTAGTTACTGGACATTTTTTCGTTCCTGTAAGAATATTGTAGAACGGAAACATTTCATAGATTGGAATTTAAATCCTAAGCTCTATAGAAAGCTATTGTTAAAAAAAAGCTTGGATTTGAATTACTTCTAATTTTCACGATTAGGGACAACAGCTGGGGCTTTAACTTATAAGCCTGAGTCAGGCATGAGTGAACGATGTCAAGAGACTATCTGCCACGAACGATATTTTTTGACACTGGTGAGCTATAGGACGACCGCCAGACACTGAACGGTGATATATGAACTGTGACCAGGCTCCCTGTAATCAGCCAGTGTTGGCAGATTACATCGAAAGCAGATACTCGTTCATTTGACCAAATCTAGGACTCGGGCTAAGCCTGAGGAGCTCGAGTGCCGGAGTCGCCACTGATATATATATATACACCTAGACCCCGACTTACGACGGGGTTAGGGACCCAAATCCAGGTCGTAAGTCCGACATGGTCGTAAGTCCGACATAGATATAAAAAAAAAAAAAAAAAAAAAAAAAAAATAATAATAAAAAATCTACAATGAAATACAGTACAGTAAAAGTAATGAATAATGATGAATGGATACAGTACAGTGAAAGTAATAAATAATAAGGAATGGATACAGTGTGACTGAGCACTTAACCTTTAATGTAGTCAGCTGAATGCACATGGGGCCCCCATAATTTTCTAATTATACATGGAGACTACGTTAACTGGAAACGTTTCGGTATAGAAAATGCGTGTGTCATATAAAAAAAAAAAAAAAATTTTTTTTTTTTTTTTTTTTTTTATCTATATCTGAGGCGGTCGTAAGTCCCGACGGTCGTAAGTCCACGTAGTCGTAAGTCGGGGTCTAGGTTTATATATATATATATATATATATATATATAATTCTTTTTGGGGGGGGGAGATAGTTAGCAAAATGGATTAATTTAAAGAGTGTTAGTTTGTGAAATAAAAGTATTCTATAATATTAGTTTTTTAATGACAGTCGATTTCATTGGCATTAATAGTTAATCTTCCAATAATGATATTATTTAAATCAATACTATGTTCCCTTAAACCGAAAGCAACTCGCGTTTTCTTAGTTATATCAAACTGAGAATTGGGGATGTTCTCAAACATGATTTGATGAATATATTGGTAATGGTTAAGTGTGATTTATCAAGATTTATCTTATCCAGGTTTTCATTGTGGATTTACATGAAATTTATATAAATATAAATATAAAGACGAAAGCTAAGGTACTCCGTTGTTTCCATTTTCCCGTGTGATTTTATCAAGATATATATATATATATATATATAATATATATATATATATATATATATATATATATGAGAAAACTGCAGCGGGCCTATTGACCCATAATGGGCAGTCCCGTTTATACCCAACCCCTATTGCTCGTATAAGCATCCAACCTATGTTTGAAGCTATCCAGCGTATTCGAGTTAATGATGATATTTGGCAACTTGTTCCATTCATCCACTGCTCTGTTTCCAAATCAATGTTTACCTGTTTCACGTCGAAATCCAAATTCGTCTAATTTAAAACCTTTGTTACGAGTTCGCTCCTGGTTGGATAATTTGAGTACCTTTGTAATGTCCCCTTTGTTTAACCCTGACTTCCATTTATACACATCTATCATGTCGCCCCTCATTCTACGTCTCTCCAGGGAGTGCAAATTAAGATGCTTTAACCTGTCTCTGTACTCAAGGTTCCTAATGCCCGAGATTAGTCTTCTCATTCTCCTCTGGATTCTTTCCAAGGATTCTATATCCATTCTGTAATACGGTGACCAGAACTGAACTGCATAATCCAGGTGAGGTCTCACAAGCGCTAGATATAATTATAAGATCACCTCGCTAGTCTTGTAACTAACACTCCTTTGTATGAACCCAAGTACTTTATTAGCCTTGTTAGGAGCAAAAACACATTGTTTACGTGGCTTAAGGTTCCTACTTATCATTACTCCTAAATCTCTCTCGCAGTCGGATTTCTCTATGGCATCGTTGTTCATCTGGTAACTGGTTTCCCTGTTTACATATCCTATACTGAGTACTTTACATTTGTCCACATTGAATTTCATCTGACATTTTTCAGACCATTCAAAATTTCTTTTTGGATCTTCCTCTAGTTTTGCAGAGTCCCCGTCAGATTTAATTACACGTCCTATTTTAGTGTCATCAGTTAATTTACTTATGTTGCTGTCTATGCCGATATCTATGTCATTTATGTATATAATAAATAATAATGGCACAAGTACTGAGCCTTGGGGAACTCCACTAGTGACGTTGCTCCAATGCGATTTAGTGCAGTTTACGCTCACTTGCTATTTCCTGTCCAGTAACCACGCCCTAATCCATTTAAGGATATTACCTTTGATGCGATGCGCATTTTACCTTTCACATTAGTCTTTCGTGGAGGACTCTGTCGAAGGCTTTGCTAAAGTCGAGATATACCACATCATAATTGTGCCCCTCGTCCACCTATTCGAAAACTGATGAAAAGAATGTTAATAGATTAGTTAGACATGAACGCCCGCTTGTGAAGCCATGTTGGGAA
>CAUDMG010002286.1:703410-710910 GCA_958450375.1 Homarus gammarus | reverse complement strand
ACGCACAACTCACTTGAAAACATCTCCTCTAACCTGAAACCTTGCTGACTTTCCCTGTAAATATCCCTAAACCCACCTGAAAAGACTTATCATTCATCTGAAATAATCCTTAAATTCACTTGAAAAGTTTTCCAGTTCACGTAAAAAGTTCTCTCAACCTAAAATTTACTTGTTTCACCTGCTCACTTTTAAGTTTACCTTTACACTTATAAGTTCACCTGAAAAATTTCCCATCTTTGTTAATGATTCTCGGGTCACCTGAAAACTTGCCTCTCTCTCCCAAAAGCTTTACGCAGTCTTTGTTTAAAAAATTGTCGGTATCCATCCTCCTATTCCCTTGGTCAATGTTGCAATTATAGTTTTTTTATACAAGATTTGTATCGTACGGAAATGCAACCCATTCATCATTTACATTTCCCATCTAAAGCTCGTATCATATAGCCAGGTTGGCTAGATTTTGCTACAACCACTATTATTTAATATATACATAATCGACGTACTCGTAGATATCGGCGTAGACGGCAACGTAAGTAAATTTGCTGATGACACTAAAATAGGGCGTGTAACTAAATCTGCCGAGGACTCCGCAAAACTACAGGAAGATCTAAAAAAAAAATTCAAATGGTTTGAAAAATGGGAGATGAAATTCAATGTGGACAAATATAAAGTACTTAGTCTTGGATGTGTAAACAGAGAAACCAGATGAACAACGATGTTATAGAGGAATCCGAATGTGAGAAAGATTTAGGAGTAATGATAAGTAGGAACCTTAAGCCAATTAAACAATGTGCATTTGCTCGAAACAAGACTAATAAAGTACCTGGGTTCATACAAAGGAGTGTTAGTTACAAATCTAGAGAGGTCATCCTGAAACTATATCTTACGCTTGTGAGACCTCACTTGGATTACGCAGTTCAATTCTGGTCAACGTATTATAGAATGGAAATGGAATCCCTAGAAAGAATTTAGAGGACAATGACAAGACTAATCCTGGGAATTTGGAACCTCGAGTACAGAGACAGGTTAAAGCATCATAATTTGCACTCCCTCGAGAGACGTAGAGTGAGGGGCGACATGATAGAGGTGTATAAACGGAAGTCAGGGCTAAGCAAAGGGGCATAACAAAGGTACTCAAACTCTCCAACCAGGAGCGAACTCGTAATAATGGTTTTAAATGAGACAAATTTAGATTTCGGCTCGAAATAGGTAAACATTGGTTTGGAAATAGAGTAGTGGATGAATGGAACAAGTTACCAAACATCATTATCGACTCGAATATGATGGCTAGCTTCAAACATAGGTTGGATGAATATATGACCTGATAGAGGTGTATAAATGGAAGTCAGGGCTAAACAAAGGGGACATTACAAAGGTACTCACACTATCCAACCAGGAGCGAACTCGTAACAATGGTTTTAAATTAGACAAATTTAGATTTAGGCGCGAAATAGGTAAACACTGGTTTGGAAACAGAGTAGTGAATGAATGGAACAAGTTATCAAATATCATCTTTAACTCGAATGTGCTGAATAGCTTCAAACATAGGTTGGATGCTTATATGAGCAATAGGGGTTGGGTGCAAGTGGGACTGCCCAGTATGGGCCAATAGGCCCGCTGGAATTTCCTCCATTCTTATGTTCTTATGTGTTATATGCTCTGATTCGGTATGTCAGTTCGTCCGTGGGCAATTGTGAATATGATAACTTGAACGAAAGAGTGATTGATTGTGACCAAATTTGGTAGATTGATATACCACAATAATGTAATAGACGCGTTCAATCATCTACTGTGTATTACTTGCCTCTAAAAAATATCTTGTTTTGTTTTCCTCGTGTTTTCTCCTGCTACCAATAACTCATTACGCTACACAGTTCTCAAGATACTGTGGAATTATACAAATTATACTCTCCACTGTGTTCCTGGCGTATTCGTATTATGTAGGAGATAACTCTTGAGTTTGCAGATTTTCATGAAATTTGAAGAGGACTTCGGCACCTCAGGAACTGGGACGAAGCAAGATCTAAGTATTTAAACCGGTGTGACAACATTTGGGCGTATACGGCACGTTTTTTCTACTGTGCAATTACATGACAGCCCAGATATCACGAAATAATGTTATTAGCTTTTTTGACAGACATGCAGATTTCAACATTTGTTACGTGGGAGCAAATCATGTTTATTAACAGCATAATAAACGATATTGGCCCACATCATTATGATCCTTGGTTTTAATATTGCTGTAATGTACTGCTGCAACTATTATTATCATTATTATTACTCCGTACGTTGGTGAAAAAACTTTCAAAGAACACTATGTTGTATGACGACCGAGATCACACCAGTAGCCGGGCCAGAATACTATGGTCCATTGTGATTGGAAAACCAATCAGCCGAGTAATCACCTAATTCCTCCTTCAATACGTCATGGCGGAGGCTCAGTAGTGATCTTGAGGTCTGATGAGGCGATTACTCTCCTGTTGACTCTCCCAGCCGGTCTCACAGCTCTCACTCATCAGCTGGGAATTGTATGTGCTGAGGGAGAGGTGGGGAGCCCGGCGGGACAGTGAGAGTAGAACTCCTTGTGTCTGTGTGTCGAGGAGAGAGAGAGAATGTGTGTGTGTGTGGAGAGTGGCAACCTGTGTTGTAATGGTCAGCATGCTCGCCTCGCAAGCCAGCGAACCTGGGTTCGATCCCCGGGAAATGGTGAAACGACGGGCAAGCTTCTTTACGCCATTTGGCTTATTTGCCTCTGTCTACCCAGCAATAATTGGGAACCTGGATGTTAATCGATATGCGGATCGTATTCCGGGGTTATGGTTAGCCAGTGCTATTGGCGAGTTGTCCGGTCTTCTCCGACTATTCCTTGACACTGGGTCACCCAGCTCGTTAACTCGGGGTGTGGTTGCTGTGTTGGTGAGCGCTTCTACACCTTAAATATATTCACGCATAGGTGGTCCTTGGGCCGGTCATCCTCTTTATACAAGGGGCAACCATTATTATATTATGTGTGTACAGGTATATGTGTATATGTACGTGTGTGTTAATGTACAGTACCTGTGTCTGTTTTAATAATAATAATAATAATAATAATAACAATAATAATAATGTGGTAATGCACTATCTATTATCTCTTGTCCTCGGTTCGAGTCCTGCCCAAGGACACAAGTAGAAAGGGTGTTATCCAGTGTGACACTACCAAAATAAATAACGGACCAGCCACCCGCATAGTGAAGAGGCTCATTAATGGTGAACTGATAAATTAAGATCAAATTTCTACTACTACTACTACTATTATGCTGCCATTCTATTTCCTTAAAATTAAATATCCTAATACATAATTAGCTATCCTAGCTGTGTTGGCTTAGTTCAGCCGCAGATCTATGCGGCATTCAGTGACTGTTGCCTCATAATCAATATCTGCAACTTTTGTCAGATTTGGGACCAATGCTCTTGTTCCCCTCAGGCAGAGCAAAGTCGACCTAAGGAGAGAGAATGACAGTCGACATCTTATCCAGGCTGTAACATAACATCTTGCACTTGGTCCCATCCCACCAGAGGTTGTGAACACTATAGGAGCGAAGCTGCCTTGAACAACGTTCTGAATTCTCTCCCCGTATGCCCTATTATCTTGTCGTTCGCGTTCCTCCTGTGTGCCGCATCGAGAGCTGAGTTACAGTGACATGCAGCCATGAGATCAAAATTCCTGATGTCGAAGAAGACTCGCTGTCCCCTCTTACAGAATCTTCGAGCACTGACGTCAACACGGGCTTCGTTGGATGTGTTTGAAGTCCTATGTTGGAAATTCTCACCGTCCAATGGAAGGAGGGTCGGTTCTACCCTGACATCACGGCAGATTTCCTTCAACATATTTGCCGTGAGATCCCTTACTTCGTCATGCCTCATGCATATGAAGCCCCCTTTCTTGCACACCATGGCGTGATCGACGTCATAGGAAGAACCACACACGCATTGGGAGGGCAAACCTTCTATTGGCCTACCGTACCTTAGAGCATTGGCATCTGTAAATTCTTGTTTATTGAGACTGAAACCATTTGCCCTAATCGGTAGCGTAGTTAACCAATTCGAGGTGCCCACCTCTTACGCTATAGCTACTTTTTTTTCAAATTCTCTGGTACTTGCAGCAACTGTTGCAGCAACTTATTGCTTTGGCCGTGCTGTCGTTCTTTCGTAATGGATCTTCGAATCTTGTTTATTTCACTGGTATCCACCCTCCCTGTTGCGTTCTGAACTATTAAGTGGTCCATGAGGGCTGCCGTGAGCTTAACTGAGTTTTAATGTTCGGTGGCAGCAATCTCCTCTGTATTGGTCAATCCCATTCCTCCCAGTCTCGGTGGTAGTGCAAGGAGTGATCTTTCTGCTGAGGGTAAGTGAGGGTGTTTCACAAATTTTGGAATGAAATTGACCCTGATAGCTTCTTCCAGAGGATGAAGGAGGGGTCAGATATTAGGGATAGCGCACATCAGGTAGTTCCAACGATGCTTGACTCCATGGGTGAATGCCGCAAAAGCCGCATGTGGCTCTGTGTTAGGAATCTCAGACAGAGCTTGGATTTCCCTAATCCACTCATTCACCTTTCCCGTTACATACTCGGTCTTGAAGTCCGTCGTGCCGATTACTGCGCCTAGGTGTCTTTGGCCATCCTTTGTTATTTTGACCTCACTTCCACCGAACACCTGCATTGCCCGTTCATAATGTTCTGGCTTCACAATGAGGAAGGACTTACTGGCATTTGGGAGGTACTCTATTTGCGGACCTCGTGATGTTATCAGGTCCCATCACTTTTTGATGTCCTCCACTTTTCCTGCTCCTGTTAGGTCGTCAGCGTACGCCACTTGCTTGACCTCAGTTGTTTCAAATTTTATTGTGTGTTGGAGCACGGATAGGCCTATTGCGTACATTGCCATTTCAACAAGGTCCCCCTACGTTGTTCCCTCGGTTAACTGGATGATGGTATCACCTCTTTGAGCCTTGTTGTTTACTATATAGAGGTCTGATGGATTCCTATAGGAGTTTTCAACATACAGTGCAAAGATTGGACACTTGATATTTCTGTTGTGCAGTGCCGCCTTGCAGTTAAGTATGTTGAATGCGTTTGAAGCGTCCACCAGGAGAACGGCCTCACAATTCCGCTGCTCAAATATCGTTCTCATGGCGTGAATGGCAGCTTCCCCTCCAGCCTGGTGGCCAGCACAAACTTGCAGGTTCCCTGCTGCTGCCCTGACATCATCCTTTACCACCTCCATTATGCATTTTCCGATGATCCGCCTCAGCACTTCCCCCACCCCTATAGGCCTCCATCCTGGATTCTTATCCGAGGGAATGAGGAGGCAGGCCGTCAGAGCATGGAGGTGTTGGCAGCACGAAGATGCAAGCTTTCTTGCGAGGACGGCAATGGCAGTGCAGAGATCACTTGCTACGGGGCCAAACTTGTTAGTGCATCCAGACCTGAGGGACCGACACCTCCCTGAGTCTTCAGTGCCTTTTTCCATACCATCCCTCCTGTTATTTTCTCGAACAGGACAGCATTTGATGGGATATAGACACCCTGGAACCTGATGCTTTCGTCTTCACTTGCAGGGTGATATTTTTATTTCAGTTGTTTTAATGTCTCTCTGTTTATTGGCAGAACCCCACCGGAGGATTCCTCTGTGAGAGATCTTACCGCCAAAGACACTTTTCCCACTCGCATTTTGTTTCCAAACTTTCATGCAACGTCATCGGTGTTTTGCTTTCCGTCTCCTATAAATTTTAGTCTCTCCTGCAGTGTTCTTGCTTCACATAGGAGATCATCAAGGGCCTCATTCTGCCACATTGTCAATCTTCTCTTCATTGCTGCCGCATTTTCTTTGTGTGTGTGTCCTCTGACAGAATAGGTGTGGTATTATTTCCAGTATTTGAAGAGCTAAAGGGGCGAGGAAGCAGTCCTGAGTGCACTCAGTTATGAGGCGAATCATCTCCCGAATCATTTCTTTTGTGGCCGCACTTGGGTGGTTCACACAGGTTAGCTGAAGACCACCTGGCAATTTCTGAGTAAGTTTCTTTAACCCATATGTCCGCATTTTCTATCGACATGCCATTCCACTGTGGTGGCTGTCTCTCATTCACCTCGTGGACATCTGCTACTATTGGAGCAGCGTTTATTTGTACTACATTTTCAGGTTGAGTAGACTCACTGCTATCATTTAGGATATCATCGGGCGGTTGGGTCCTGGCACAGATACTAATATTATTACTACCACTTTTTTTGATATGGCTTCCACCTTCTCCCAATAGCTACACCTTCGCCGCCATTTTATTGCCTTAAAATTAAATATCCTAATACAAAGTAGCTACCCTAGCTGTGTTGAGTTAGTTGAGTCAACGACTCGTGTTTGCTTTGATGTCGACAATCTCGTTCCCCTGAGGTAAAGCAATGCAGACCTAAACAGAGAGAAGGACAGACGACATCTCAACCACGCTGGAACATGGCTTCTGGGCTGCTGCTTCTGCTCAGATAACATCAGATAACACCAGCCTTGAGTAATATCGTCTTGCACTTGATCCCATTCCCCCAGAGGCTGTGAACACCAGAGGAGTGGAGCTGCAGTGATCCACATTCTGAATTCTCTCCCCATACGCCCTTATCTTGTCGTTCTCGTTTCTCTTGTGTACAGCCTCAAGAGACAAGTTATGGTGACATGCGGCCATGGGGTTGAATATCCTGACATCAAAGAAAGGTCACTGTCCTCGCGTCCAGAGTTCTTGAGCGCTGACGTCCACACGGGCTTCGTTAGATGTGTTGGAAGTCCTGTGATGGAGGTTCTCACCATCCAATGGAAGGAGAGTCGGCTCCACCGTGACATCGTGGCAGATTTCCTTCAGTAAATTTGCTGTGAGATCCCTTATTTCGTCATGCCACATGCATACGAAGCCCCCTTCTTGCACACCATGGCGTGGTCAATGTCATAAGATGAGCCACACACGCATTGGGAGGGCGAGCCTTCTACTGGCCAACCGTACCTTATAGCAATGACATCTGTGAAGTCTTGTCTATTAACGCTGAAACCGTTGCCCTTATCTGCTCTATAACTATTTTTGTTTCAATTTGTCTGGCAATTGCAGCATCAGTTGTTGCAGTTTATCACTTTGGGTGTGCTGTCATTCTGTAGTAATGGGCTAACGAATCTTGTGTAATTCGTTGGTATCCACCTCACTTGTTGCATTCTGAGCTATTATGTGCTCAGTGAGGGCTGCCGTGAGCTTGACAGAGTTCCGATGTTCGGATTAAGCAAGCTTCTCTGGATTGCTCATTCCCATTCATCCCAGTCACGGTGGTAGTGCAAGGAGTGACCCCTTTGCTGGGGTTAAGTAAAGTGTTTCACTAATGTTGGAATAAAAATGATGCTGATGGCTTCTTCCAGAGTGTGGAGGAGGGGTCTGATATCAGGGATAGTGAGCATCAGGTAATTCCAGTGGTGAATGACACCACGGGCGAATGCT
>CAUDMG010002286.1:565910-693410 GCA_958450375.1 Homarus gammarus | reverse complement strand
CTAGCTAGGATTAATGCTTCAAGTAGACCAGAATCCTCTGGCCATATACAAGACAATGTGGTAAAACTCAGCCTGCCTGTGTACAATGAAGGCGAAGACATCGCCTCCTACCTTGTTAGGTTTGAACGGGTAGCTGAGATGCTTGGTGTAGACCCAGATAGCTATGCTGTAATGTTGGGTAGCCTACTGAGTGGTAAGCCGGTAGAGATTTACACGTCCCTGTCTGCCGACATCACCAGAGATTACTTATTGTTGAAGCAAGCTCTCTTGCGAGGATTTAACAAGACTTCTAACGGTTATCGTGTTGATTTCCGCAGAACGAAGATTAGAGCAGGAGAAACGTACCAGCAGTTTTCGATTCACCTGGGTCGTTTGTTTCAAAAATGGCTAGAGACATCAGGGCGTTGAAGAAACTTTTGAGTCTCTCTCTAACTTCATGATATTAGATCAGTTTTTGTCTTCTCTACCTGCAGACTTGGGAATTTTCATCAAAGAACACCAGCCAGCGATGCTTGGCGAAGCTGTTCATCTTGCCGACAACTGGGCGTCTGCTCGCAACGCCTACCCCAAGTCTTCCCCTCCTATAGTGTAGATTGCACAGCCTCCGTCCTCCGAGGAACCATCCCCGGGAGTACACAAGAGTAGTTCACCAGCCGTGCGGTGTTACAGCTGCGGAGAAGAATGGGACATTCGTTCTCGCTGTCCAAGGAATTCAGATTTCAGATTTGCCCCCGAGGGGGCTAATTTATTGGGCACCCCCTTACATCCTGTGCAAGGTGAAGCGCAGAAGCGTTTACAGCGCCCAACAGGGAAGTATGAAAAGTTCATACTTGCCTTTATGACTCGTACATTAAGGGCGTAAAAGCCTGAAGGGTCATAGGTTCTGCCAAGTTACATAAAGTGAGAGAATGAAGAGTGTGTGGGGGGAAAGTTCCCGGTACATTTTATCTGTGTATGGCAAAGAGTGGCAGGTCCCTAATAATGCCAAATGCCAGGCCTGTGACAAGGAGGAGGGATATCTGGTCTGGGAGGGAAGATGTGTTGGTAACGGCTGGGGACCTGTAGGAGGAGGTCATAGGGCAAGTGAGGATGTAGTGAGAGAGGGTGTGAGAGTCGGGTTGGCCACAAAGTTTACAAACAGTGCGGTGAGGCTCAGGGTTGCCAATGTACTCCCATAGGTACCTGTACCCTAGGCGCAGTCTCATGTATATAAGCTGTTGAGATCGAGTCAGGGATTGATATTCTTTGTAGTGGCGGTTGTCGTCACCGGTTACAGCGTCATAGTGGCATAGTGTGACGCTACCCCGTTGTTTCAGGTGTGTCCAATTTTCGTTGAATGCCTCTCGTTGTGTGGCGTGTATGCGAGATTTGAGATAATTCAGGGAGAGGGCGAGAGTGGCTTCAGTATCTTCTTCTTGTGTAGCTTCTTTGGCAAGCCGATCCACAGTGTCACAGGCAGTTATTCCTATATGTGACGGGATCCAAAGAAACTTGACACGGATGTCATCAGTTTGTTCTAGCCCGGCAACGGCGGCTAGGGTGTGTTGGGCGGCAGGGGAGGAGGGGGAGGGTAATTTGAGCCTCGCTAGCGCAGAAGTGCTGTCACTGATTATAAGGAGGTTCCGGCGTTCAGTGCGAGCATAGGTCGCCCCCTCATGAATGCCCGCGAGGATGGCTATGCTTTCAGCATCAGTGGAGGAGGCCCAGTCGTGGACCCTGATTTTCCTGCAGGCCTGGCGCTCAGGAATCCACACAGCTGCCCCAGCGCTGCCCAGCGTGGTAACAGACCCATCACAGTAGACGAGGATAGGAGGGTGGGAGGTCTTTAGAGAGGAAGCGACATCATTAATCTGCTCAAGGCAGTTAAGTTTGAGCATATACCTCAGTTGGGTGGATTTACGACCAGGGAAGGTGTGGACGACAACATCAACACACGGGGAGGTCCACGGCGGTAGAGGCGGATGAGTGTACTCGGGAGGGAGAGAGGTCGAGGGGGTGTAGAGGTGATAACGCAGGATGTCAGCAGCAGTGTGGACGGGCCAGAGTTGAGAGGGAGGGGGGAAAGTAATGGGGACAGGCCGGCGCAGGAGGGTGTTAAGATGTGAGTTCAGTGAGCGCGACAGGGGAGTCGGTTGCTCACTGCGAAGAAGTTTAACACCAAGGATGGCATTGAGAGCAGTAATTCGATCGCAGACGGGAAGCAGGATTAGTTCGCGCTGCATGACTTCTATTCTGGTGGTCATAGGGCAGCCGAGGATGAGTCTCATCGCTCTGTTTTGGATTTTCTCTATGCTTTGTTTCTCGCGCTGGGAGGCAACTACAAGGACAGGAGAGGCATAATCTATGACAGCTCTGACGATGGCAATGTACATGAGACGTAGGACCCTGACAGAGGCTCCTTTGAGGCCGTGAGTGAGGGACTGGAGGGGCCTCGTTCGTTGGCGGCACTGGGAGATGACGTGGGCGGCGACAGCGGAGGTCGTGGCTCTGGTAGTGGCTCGCACAGGTAGACCAAGGTACCTGTAGGTGCGTACTTGATCGATGTCTTGTCCTTGCAGAATCAGTGGTGTCTGACGCCGGAAGCGTGAGATGAACTTGGTTTTAGTGTGTGAGATGACTAGCCCGAGTGTTTGACAGGTCCGGGCGAACGTGGAGAGTATAGGTTGTTCATGTTGCACTGTAGTAATTTGGAGGAGGATATCATCAGCGTAGCTTATGATGTGACCGTCTAGGGCGCGCTCAGCAAAGATGACGTTGAGACGGCAGATGGAGTTCATGAGAACATTGAAGAGTGTAGGGCTGAGTACACCTCCCTGAGGCGTGCCAAGATCAAGGTCCCTGATCTTAGAGTAGTGGCCCTGAAAACGGACACGGGCCTGTCGATGGGAGAGGTAGTCAGCAATCCACGTGAGGAGTTTGCCCTTCACATCCATGTGAGTGAGGCCCTCAAGGATCACTTCACTGTTGGCTTTATCAAAAGCACCCTTGAAGTCGACGAAGAGGGAGGTTTTGGCGGAGGTGTTTGCCATGTAGTGAGCGATGCAGTGAGCAGTACTCTTTCCGGGGCGAAAACCATAGAGGTCAGGGTGCAGGTGGGCTTCAATTTTCCAGTGGAGGCGGTGGAGTATCATGCGCTCCATCATCTTTGAGAAGCAGGAGATGAGGGATATTGGACGATATTCATCTTGTCTGCCTGGTTTAGGGACTGGGATGGTGGTGGCAGTCTTCCATGAGTGAGGCAGCTGACCAGTATCAAAAGAGAGGTTAAATAGACAGAGGAGGGGGTTACCAGGGGTGGCAATAAGGGCATTTAACACATCATATGTGACGCCGTCATCGCCTGGGGCGGTGGACCGACCACGCTTAACAGCATTTAGTAGTTCACACTGTGTGAAAGGCACGTCAGTGTCTGCAAATAGGTCTTGGTACTCGAAGATGCGCTGTCGGCGTTGTGGTTGCAGTGCGAGGGTGAGGTCTCGTACAGAGGGTGGTAGCGCATCAATGGAGGCGGCCTCCTGCCACGTCTGGGAGAGCGCCTCAGCTCGGGCAGCTGGTCTGGGGTGGAGCGCGGGTCTGGCGTTGGTGCCCCGGGCACGGTTAATGGTGCGCCATATATCACCTATAGATGTAGACTGGTCAATAGAAGAAGCAAAATCAAACCACTGCTTCTCTCGTGCGAGAGTGATGGCAGATTGGAGCTCTTTATTTGTGCGCATCAGGAAGCGTAGAGAGTCAGGGGAGCTGGGAGATTTCTTCCACTGGTCGACTGCTATTCGGTGCCATACTCGGATAGACTTAACATGAGGGTCACGGTTAACGTTCCACTGACTCCTGGGCTGGCGGTTAGGGCGGCGGTGTTTTGGGACAGGGCGGAGGAGGTCAGTGCATTGTTTGGACAGATCAAGGTAGAGTTGGTCTGCGGTGGTGACAGTGTAACCCTGAAACCATTCAGCAATGGAAGTGATGAAGGCAGGTATGTTGGCAGGGGGTAGCCTGAGCCTAGGGCCCTTGGGTGGAACGGGTATTCTCACATACTGGAGGGTAGTGTGGATAGGGAAATGGTCACTGTGGGGGGAGTGGAGGATGCGGGTGGAGTGTGGGCGGTGAGGGTCAGAGTAGAGAGCTATGTAGTCAAGTTTCCCTCCCCTGATGTGGGTGGGTGATGGAGGGCAGAGAAGACGTACAGGGTCATCGGTGGATTGTAGGTAGGAGAGCCAGGAGTTACCCCGGGAGTTTGAGTGGGGCCCCTGGGAGCCGAGACTAGGGTGACGGGCATTGAGGTCCCCCACAAGGAGGGTGGGGGTGGAGGTGATATGGTGTGGTAGGACAGGTACAGTAGGGGTGGAGGGAGGCACATAGACATTGACAATATTGAGGGACATACCTTTTAGTGTGATTGTGATGGCATGTGCATCGGTGGTGTCGTCATCAAGAGGGACGTCGAGAGGTTGGTAGGGGACATCCTTCTTGACGTAGATCCGTAGTCCACGTGCATGGCTTCGTGGTAGTCCGTCGATGCGGAGAACAGGAGTGGATGGGCTCTCAACACATGTGTAGCCACTGAGCACATAGGTACCAGCAGCACACCGCGTTTCTTGGAGGCACAGCACGTCGACGTCTTCAGTGTAGACGTAGGTTTTGAGGGCACCAAACTTGCTTTGCAAGCCGTTTATGTTCCAGGTGAGTACCTGCAGTCCTGTAGCGTTGCTATCCATTGTGGTGTATTAGACTGATTACCCCTGACGTAGACGGATAGGCCTTAGGTGCCGGCATGTCGGTGGAGTATGGGTAGCCGGGGGTGGAGTCCTCAGGTCGAACAGGTAGCCCTGGTGGAGACAGCACAGACACAGGAGCAGGCGAGGCTTGAGGTGGGTAGACAGGTTGAGGCACCACGTGACGTAAAGATGAGGCAGGGCTTGGCTCGGGGGCCCCAGTACACACAACCTGTGAGCAGGGGGGGCTCACAGGGGGACTACCAGCTTGTGTCAAACCAAAAGAGGGGAGTGACTGGGTGGCAGCAAAGGGCAGGAGTTGGCGGTGTAGGTCGGAGATGGCGGTACAGAGTGTAACCAAGAGTTTCTCAACATGACTGGTAAATTCTTGGAAGAGGGACATGATCTGTGTCATGTCACTGGAGACGGGTTGTGGGGGGGCACTGGTGGCGGCACAAGGCTTGACAGCGTCAGGGTAGAGACGGGGTTGTGGGGGGGAACTGGTGGGAACACGAGGCTTCATAGCGTCAGAGTAGAGACGGGGAGGAGGCTCAGTAGTGGTTGAGTTAGGGAATGGTAGGTGCTGTTGTGGTGCAGCCTGGTGAAGCCAGGTAGGGGCAGGTGACCCAGAAGACTGAGGGGGGCGTTGTAGTAGACGCAGTCCTTGGGGAGGCCTCTCCCCTGGGACAGAAGGGCGACTGGGGCATTGCCGTGAGTCAGCATTGTGCCGGCCGCCACAGTTACAGCACCTGGGCTCAACTACATAGCCCACACCACCCCTATTAAGGTGGTCTTTGATTTTCTGGGCACAGGCGGCGGAGTTGTGGTTACGTGAGCAGAAGCGACATCTAGGACGATCACGTCGGCAGCAGGCAGTGAAGGTGTGATCCCAATGAGAGCAGATAACACAAAATGCAGGCCCAGGATGATAGGGCTCTGCATAAAGTGGTGGAAGGATTGGATGGGCTTCCACAGTGGTTGGACATACCCTTCCCTTCCACTTGACAATAACAGCAGTTTGTGGAGTGTGTCCCCGGTAATGTCGACGTATACTGAGTATATTAGAATTAAAGTCACGTGCATCTTCGATGTCAGCGTATAGGGGGAATCGTTTCACTAGGATGTGGCAACATTCATCAGCGTCTGCTGGAGGGGCCACTAGGACAACCCCGTCAAAGCCAACAGTACTAAGGGTTTTATAGACTTCAGGAGTCTGACACTTGATAAAGTTCTGGTTCTTACCCTGTCAGAATTGAATGTTGGGACCATGCTGTCTGCAGTACTTCATCATCCAATTAAACCGATCCTCGACAGATTTTAATGAGTCCTTGGGAAAGTGGAGATTCAGCTTACTTGTTTGTTTGGCAGAGGGCAGGGTGATAGGGTCCATGGCATTGCTGTTTCCACTGTGGCTAGTGTTTCCCATAGAAACATTACCGTCACTGTCATAATCACTGGGGTCTGACTCTTGAAGGGTGTTGGATTCAGTCAACACCTGCTGTGTTTTATTCCCAGTTGAATTCTTTCTGCTTACTTCTGTGTGTGTCGTCCTTTTCTTCCTACCACTCATGATCTCATCACTGTCACTTCCTTCACTTTTCTTCGCCTCCTCTCGCCTCCTCTTCTTTTCTTTTTTACTAATCACTTCTTGAAAATTGTCTATCACTGCTATTGTTGTTGGGCGCGGATTGTCTGCTTCTGATTCACTACTTGAAAGCCTCAGGTCGTCTTCAAAGTTGTTCAGTAGGGCAATCTTTTCTACTTTAGCCAAAGCCTTCATAGGTTTCTGCCCACCACTCTCCCCAGGCATTGTGCAATGCTTGTGTTCGGTCACAGGCGAGATGGAGAGGCAACGACGTCACTACCACGTCATTCAACGTCACGCTCTTCGCACTGCGCATGCGCGGATACGAAAATAACCGACCAGATGGTCCAGGCAGGAAGTCCAGATATTTTATCTAAAATATTGTCTAAGTCCAACAACTATAAATTTCACAAGCGACACTGTGCTTACAACTGGGCTCCACTTTAGTTCTCTAAACAGACTGAGGGTAGTCGTCTCACTAAATTCATCAGAATTGGGAATTGTAGGGAGATCTCACTCACAGCCTTTGTTGACGTTTCACGGTGCGCATGTCGAATGTGTCCAAGGAATCCCCTCGCCTTCAAGACTGCTGACACTCATCAGCCCAGCAACAAGGTCGGATTCTGTTTGGAAGACAGGAGCTGCCCCCGTTATTGTGTCAGTGGAACAATAAATGGGTCTAGGGCATCTACTCTCATCAGGGACACTGGCTACTCGTTCGTTATTGTCTCTGAGGAAGCCCTGCCTGACGCTGACATCTCCAGCTGCCCGAAGGTTAGTGTCGCCGATTATTTAGGTCGTGTTGACCAGTTCCCTGTTGTTAGGTGCTACCTGCGTTGCCCCTATTTCACAGGTTGGTCTAATGTGGTAAGAGCTCCCATTAAATTTGCCAGTGTTCTCATTGGTAATGTTCCCGGTGTTCGTGAACCTAACGACCCGGAACCTTTAAAACTCTCCTCGCCACCAGCACCAGTCTCCTCGCCACCAGCACCGGTCCCCACGCCACCTAACGACGACTCGCCACCTGCCGACGTCTCCTCGCCACCCTCACACGCCACCACACCTCTAGCAAGGGTCCAAGTTGTGAAGAAAAGGTCGGCGAAGGTGAAACGACCGCATCCCCTGGTTCTGCCGAATTTGTTGCCACTGACTGTGACTCCCAGGGAGTTCGTCAAGCTTCAGGACTCGTGTGCCACTCTGAAGCAGGTAAGGGAGAAGGTGACTTCTGGGGAGGAGGATCAAGTGTTTATAAGTTTGTTTCTATTAATGGGGTGTTACACAGGTCTTGTGTGTCATCCAAGCAACCAGCCAAAGTAGGTTGGGTTTTACTTGTTGTCCCTGCTGTTTGTTGTAGTAACATTCTCTCTGTAGCTCACAAGAGCCCTCTAGTAAGTCACTGTTCTCGTAGGAAAACTTATAGGAAGGTTGCTGATCAGTTTTACTGGCCAGGTATGGGAGCGGATATTAGAGCTTTTTGTAAGAGTTGTGATCAGTGCCCACGTATGTCTGCCAAGGGTAGAGTCCGTCCTGTTCCACTTGAACCCTTACCCGCCATTGCAGAACCATCTTCTAGGGCAGCCATAGATTTTGTTGAACAGGTCTCACCCCCTTCCTCTAACAAGCCTAAATTACACCAAGCTAATTTGTTAAGGCAATATAATTACAGGACCCACATTGCCCGTGTCCTTGACGACGTTCCCAAGCTGAAGTTAGTCGAGGCACTACCCTGCAAGAGTTCCTGTGAAGTTCAGGCGCCAGACTCCCATGATCTTGGTTACCAGTTGCTGATAACACCTGACGAGATAGAAGAATCCTATACAACTGGAAATAGGCCCAAACTTAAACCTGGACTGAAGTGGACCAAATAGGCAGTTCCTTGATACGACCTTACATTTTGGACTTCAAGTTTCTACCTATTATTTTATGTGACCCTTCTATATTTTGATGTGTACTTAAGCATTTGTTGTAAGATAATTATGCTTTGTGTACTAATCTTCAGTTTTAATGTACCTTACAGTAGATTTTTGTTGGGGGACCTGTGTAAGGGCGGAAACGATCTTGCTGCTCGTTACCGCTGCTTTCTCGCTCGTTTGCTGGTGCGACCAACACTTGCCGAGGTTGGACAGAGGTGAGAACGGCAGCGGCTACCTGTGTCACCGGCAGATTCACCCCAGCCGTCATACAGTCACTATCTAGCTCCCGGCTATTCGTCAAATTCTGGCTGTGATCTCATTATAGGTCCTGGACTCGTGGGCTGTTTTCCCAGACCGTCACCTACCAACTGTCAATTCTCTGGATACCAACCAATACCGCTACCGCCACGACCCCCAGCTGCTCTCCACTGTCTGTGCCCCGGTGTTTGTTTCTGCTGTATCAAGACATCGGCCGCTGTCGCTCGAGTGTGGAGTTGAATGGACGCTTCCCTACCCTGAGTGTGGATCACCGTGTTCCAGAACCTTCCTCCAGGGCCACTGCCGTAGGAAATATCTGCTCATTGCTTGATTCTATGGTTGTTTGATTCCATTAATTGCTGACTCCCCTTTATTGTTCGATTCTATCAGTTGTTGACTCCCATTAATTGTTTGATTCCATTAATTGTTTGATTCCATTAATTGCCGACTCCAATTAATTGTTTGATTCCTTTAATTATTTGTTTCCCTTAATTGTTTAACTCCATTAACTGTTGACCGCATAAATTGTTTGACTCCCGTAATTATTTGATGTTTGTTGACTGGTGTCAGAGTTTTGTTATATTTTTTAGTAAAGAGATGACAATCTCAAACGGTTGTTTGTTATTCCTCAGAAAACCATGGTCCTTGACTTTCCTTTATTAAGATCCTGATTAGTCTTGTAAGGGATTCCTATCCCTAAGTCCCAGGCCTTTGCATCTGTATATAATGTGCGTGCACGCGCTAAAATGGCCTAGTATAATTTACTAATGTCTCATTCTCCATGGGTTTTCTTACAGTTCGGCTGTGAGTTTTCTATTTTGTCTACCTGCCAGTTCAACAGGACTGCTAACCATCCTCCCAGCAACTCCTCCTGCATCATCACACCGGTGACTGGTGAGTAGAACTTATTCCCTAAATATACAGGCTGTTTCATAAATACCATTCATTACGTAAGGGGGTGTTCCTGAGACATGAGAATATAATATAAAGCATAATGCATCGAACTGAGAACATGTGACAGACGTAATGAGGGGAAACAAGCATTAGCTGACGAATTATGGGTTACCCACCAATGGCCCCATGAATAAAAATTTTTGGATTTGTAACATGTGATAACACGATCCGAGACTGGACACGTTATTTAACAATCATCATGTTGCTTATTCCACTGATAATGACTGTTAGATCAAAAAGGCTGTAAAGTAACAGCTTGACAACACTGCGTCATGTTTCGCTGTCATCCTTCACCCGCATAATGATGGTTATTCCATATCCTATAATATGTTGACTTTTCATTAATGAATGTATACAAAAGGCCCCATGAACTAATGCCTTATCCTTTTATTTTCACAGTTATGGCGGTTCAGCCACAACGTCAGGTGAGGCTACCTCGGACGAGAGCTAATCTACCTGATGTGTAACGAGTCGCGGCAGGATTATTGGAATATCATGAGGCAGGGAAGGGGATACGGAAGATTAGTCGCCTTCTTGGTATCTCCAGGGGTACAGTTAGACTTTGGGTGAGAAGATATGAGGAGGAGGGTCACGTGCTCACCAGGCCCCGACCTGGAAGACCAAGAGTCACCACACCAGCGGCATATCAACAGATTTAAAGGGCAGCAGAGCGAGCACCACTCTCAACTGCCGTCCTTATAACGAGGGAAACAGGAGTTCAGTGTCACCCGAAAACTACCAGGAGGCGAATACGGGAGACTGGCCTCTAATGTTTCATCCCAGCACGTAAGGAAACCTTAACAGAGGCACACATGAGAAGCACGTAAAAGGTTTGCTGAGTCGTATGCGGATTTGGGAGTCGATTTTTGGAGGTCCGTCATTTTCACCGGTGAAAAATATTTCTCATCTGTCACAGCAGTCGGTCGCCAGTGTTGGCGATTACGTAATACAAGATATGCTCGAAGACACATCCATGAGACATCGACAAACGGTCGTGTGCCAACCTCCATGGATGGATGTGGTGGGGAGGTGTTGGTAAACGGACCGACATTGAGGGACGCATGAATGCAGACCAGTATATAAATATTCTAGAATCTAGAGATATCCTTTCTGCCATTGGTGCGAGTATACTGTATGCCATCCCACACCTACAGCCTATATATATGGTGCTAGACCGCAGTCCAATACATACAAGTCGGGCAGTCACGTGTTGGTTTGAGGCGCACCCGCAGACTATTCTATTGGACTGGCCCCCAAAAGGAGCCGATTGTACTCCAATAGAAAATCTATGGGCGTATATGGTTGTTGAATGGGATGTTGAGTAGAAAACGAGGGAGGCAGTGAGGAGACACGCACATAATGTGTGGGAGGGAATAAGGAGGAGGCCGAACATCTGCAGCAATATGGCAGATTCCATGCCCACCAGATTGCATGAAGTTATAGCAGCAGATGGAGATTGGACACGGTATTAACCTATGGGCACGAGGTGCCTCGGGATCCTGTGGTCAAGAATTAAATCTCCAACCACGACGGTGCCTTGTAGGGGGTGGCGGGGGAGTTAGCTCTCTGGTGTAACCTCGTTGGGGCCACATAGAATTCGTTTCCTAACTCTCGGGAATTTGTCCAGGTATTTTATTATGTGGTTTTACGTCACTTCACATAAATATGCTAACAAAATCTATGCATTCATATGCATAACTATTGGGAATCTGACCAGACATTAAATATATGTTATATACTACAATAATCACATAGATATGTTTACAATGTTTATGCAAAATAAATGTGAAAAATGTTTTTGGGGATTCAATTAACCAATAGTCATGCCTGCAAAACAATCTTGGTGCTCTAAGTGCATGTATGTTTTAAATAATGAGTAACTGATCCACATTATTTTGTGAAATAAAGAAATGAAAAGCAAGCACTTAGCCATATACATATAGTTACACGGAAGATGGGAAATAAGGATGAACCATGGTTTTGATGGAAACCATGTGCTCTGGGACGATACTCACAATGACGAATGGGAGAAACCTCTTTTTGAAACATCTTACCTACAAGGATGAAGCTTAATGTCTCGGAACACACGCACACACACACACAGTGTAACTTTGTGTGATGCGTTGTCTGACTTGGGGTAGCTTTGAGCGAACCATACACTTGATATTACAATTTATGTATCCTTCCTGTCCATGTTTTACAACAATAACTGTAGGGTAAAAGTTACAATATTATACTAATAACGCTGTCATGTATTGATACTATGACTAGTTACCAAGATACAGAGCACGACGAACATAACATGATAATAGGGTGTGTCATACGGTGGCGAATTTTTTTTTTTTGAGTTTGAAAAATCGGCCCATGGTATTAATGATGTAGTTCTATGTGCAGAATCATGTGATATCTTCAGATTTGAAAAGTTTTCATTTTTTGCTAGGTAAATTTTAACTTGAAATCTTATGAAAATTCAGTATTCCCACCCTTTTACCAACACCACTAAATAGCTTATTTAAAGTAAAGTAAATGTATCAGGTTAATTTATTAGCATGAAAATGATCCAGAATAGTGAAACGAATGATCTTGACACATTTATTAAATTTAATATTCCTTTAGAAAACAAAATCATCAAATACAAAAACCGGTTTTACTACTACGACCCGGTGTTGCTGCACACCATAGAGAACATGTCTTTCTTGCTTCTGTTTCTACTCATCACCTCCCTGCTGACCACCTGAGCTCGGATGTAGCCTTCCCTCCTCTGCTGGCTGTACACGTGACTGCTGGCCTCGCTCACTTGCTGTACACAACGCTCTATACTCTGGGTGTGCGAGGGCCAGGCAGGGACATGCATGGGGTTGTCCAGGAAAGCTCTGACTTGAACATCGGTGAGGCTGCAGGTAAGAGGGGGCTCACTGCCAGCCTGGATGTTATCCAGATCTATGAGATCAGTGAGGGTCTTGGCACCTAGATTGACTTCAGGAGTCTTCCTGACCCTGAAGGAATCGTCACCAACTGATTCGTCATGCCCAGATCCTCTCATAAATCTCTTATCCAAGATCTTTTTGACTGCCACTCTTCTCTCCTCCTCATCCTTACTGCAGAGCATTGTCTGCAGAACTGCCTCGGGATGAGCATACCAGGAAGATCTCCTCACAGTCTGCTCCACAATCTGAACAACCTTCCTTGGCTGACTCCTCAGAAGCTCAAGCTGGAAGAGAACATGCCTCGGACCTTCGGAGAACGATGACTTGACCTTGGTGTTGAACCAATTTGGCAAGTAGACACTCACGATGAATTGGACAATAAGTCTCAGGTTGTGAAGCTGGTTCCCTTTCAGTTTATGATGAGCGACCCAAATTCTGCAGAACCTGAGAGCCGTTGTGAGCCACCTAGAATGTGAGACTGGACCTATCTGCAGGTAAGCAAGTCTATCAGGCATGACCCCAGTTTTGATGGCACTGCAAATCATGTAACCATAGTACTGGTCAGTACTCAGGTCGTCAATGACAGTATGTGCAAGCTCAACGAGTGGAGGACCAACTGTGATTTTTTCAAAGCTCGGATTTATTTCTAACTCAGTGGCAGAGTCCAGCATCTTGCCAAGAGGACCAGACCATCTGTTGTTTGAAAGAGTCTTGCCATCCAGCTCCTGGATCAGATGTCTGAGTGGCAACTCGTTGGTGTGGAGGTCACAAACAATCCAGACCAGCTTCCACCCAATCTTCCGCTCTATCCACTGTATGACCCCCCTTTGCCACCCTGTGTTCGTGTTGGTGCTGTCCCCTCCAATGGCCTGCAGGGTCTGGTCTACGTTCCTCTCTCTGAGCCAGTTCACAATGTTATCTGCCACTATCTCAGCTGGTTTCCTGATGTCATCTTTCTCTGGAGTGAAATGCCACAAATACTTCCCTCCTGGTTCACTGCAGCAGGAGTAGTGTTCCTCCTTCACCATGGCAGGGAACAACTTGTCAGAATCTCCAACTTTCATGAACACTTTAGTGTCATCCCTTCTCCCATCAAAGAACAAACAATTGATTCCATTTTCTCTTATCCCCTTATCAAACTCCTCTTCTAGGTTACTGACAAGTTTCTCCTGAGCTCTCCTTACTTTGTTATGATCTATCACCAGGTGAACATCATCAGATGTTATCAAACCACCGTCAATCCAGGCAGCTGTTGCTATCTCTGCAGTTTCTCTGAGATCAGTGTGGTGTCGCATGCTGGCCAGAGCTATGCTCGGGATATCTTTCCTATTTCGAATGTAATGCCTGGAAGGTTTGGGATCATTATTTTCTGGGTTAGGGACAAAGTCACCATTCTCCTGGTCAGCACTCGGATCAGCCATGGGGAAGTCATTAAACTCTGAATCAGCTTGACTCCAATCATCGGCCTTTTTTACCTCACCCTGGGCCTTCTCAAGTCTCTTTTCCTCGGCAACTCTTCTCCTCTTCTGTCTCTCTGTGGCAGCCTCCTGTCTCTTGGACTCCGGAATATCTTGGCTAGAAATCATGAGAGCCCCTATACTGCCAGTCTTCTCTCTCTGTGCTTTGACAAATGCCAGTTCGATCACAGGAATCTTCAGTTCACGCTTGCAAATACAGGAGATGTGGGCCTCGGATTTACAGTCACGATCGCATCCAAACTCAGGACAGAGAACAATTGGGCACTTGCAAGTAATTATGTCAAATAACTGGTCCAGTTGCTTGGCAAAGCTGTCCTTAACTGCAAGTTTTCCTCTCCCAAGAGAGATATCTCTTGCCTTTTCCCAACTGGCTAGCAGTCTCTCACTAATCTTCTTCTGACTTGTTATGACTGGAGGCTTGAACTGAGCGTTAGCCAGAGTGTACTGTGCCAAGACAGCTTTGGTCATATCACTGGCAATGTCTTTGTTTGTGTAAGTTCTTTGGTTCTTTTCACTGATTTGCCTGATTAAAACACCGTATCTCAAAGCATCTCTCAATGAAGGCAACTCCGACTTCAGGAGCTCTCTCCCAGACCCAAGATAGTGACTGAGATGGCTGGATTTTTGGTTCCTCGTCCTGACACAAGCAGCCATCGCAAATATTATCAACTTATAAATGCATCAGAATCAGAAACAGAAAAAAATATTGTTAGTTGGGTTGTTAAAGAATGAAGTCAGAAAGCAATGTTCACTATTTAATTGTAATGCACTAATGGAGCTGTACGTTAGATTTTCGATAAATTTCACGCTAAAATTTACCTAGCAAAAGGTTGCAAAATATTGAAACTGAAATTATTTTCTGTTTATATACACTAAAATCTATCAAAACAGTGATGGGCCATTAGTTTTAGCTGATCTTCCCTCCTATGACACACCCTAACATGATAATGATAGTGAAGCCTGGAAGGGTTCATATCATAACTTGTGTGTTCGTGCGTATGTTGCCCCGTGAGAGCTACCGTGGGCCTTCATGTGCCCAGGTGGGATGGTCAAAGTATCACACTGTAAGTGTGTCAAATGACGAGTGACTGATCCACATGTAATTTATGTTTTTTTTTTTTTTGTTTTTTTTAATGGGCACCCCTCTACATCCTTGTGTATGGTGAAGCGCAGTAGCGTTTACGGTGCCGAACAGGGATAGCATGCTAAGTTCATGCTTGCCTTTATGTCTCATGAGTTAAGGGCGTAGAAGCCTGAAGAGTCAGGGGCGTAGAAGCCTGAAGAGTTAGTGGTTCATGTCATCAAGTTATTGGAAGCTCCAACAACTCCCTGAATAATAATTCGCAACTTTCGACTTACAACAGGTACCTACTTTACTGCTAGGTGAACAGGGACTAATGGGGGCTAGGAAGAATGTCCAAACAACTTCCACCGGCCCGGGAATCGAATCCGTGACATCTCGCTTGCGTGGCAAGAACGTTTTTTTGAAATATGTAGTTAAATTAAACACGATTTTTCATATAGTTAGCGAATGATGGGAAAATGAAAGATATAGATGGGATGTGGTGGAAGCATCGTGGTATGGCACACACACACACACAAGTGCTGTAAACGTTGTGTGGATTCACTGGGTGGTTTGGAAGTGTTTATTTCCATTCATTATTTCGTCACAGCAACCTATGGTAAGTTTTCTTCGAGCTCATATATAATGAAGATAAGGCAGAGTATAAAATGCAATATACAATACTTAAACATAATGTCATGTATACAGCCGTACTATGACTGTGTGTGTTCGTGCGTGTGTTGCCTCGTGATAGTTAGATTGGGCCTCCGTCCAGAAAGGACGCTGTACTAACCTCCAGCACCGACCCAGGTGAGCTAGAGATTTTGGTTTCCGACTGTACTTGAGGCTCTTGCCAGATGATTTTGGTAACATTGTACAGGGGTACCTAATGACAGCATTAAGATTCCGTTTCCTATAATATGGATTAAACTGTTGAAATTGAAATTAAAGAATAAGTTCAGCAAAATTTTTCAGGAACTAACAGCTACGAAATTTGGTAACGTCATAAAATACACTCGTATAAGTCTAATGCTGATCATGAGTCTCATTACACTAGTATCTCTGATTGATCACCAATTGTGAAGAAAGCACGTCATGGTATGAAATACAAGTTTAAGAACCAACTAAAATATGAGTATGCACAATTATGACCAGAATAATTGGTATACAAGATCCTAACCTTATGTCATACAACACCGACTTAACAGCAGTAATACCACCACAAAATTATATACTGTAATCTGACTTAATCCCATGGATTTGTATAACAAAAAATATTTGTTAAAGTGCGTGATGTTAAGTAAACACAATTTTACATTAAAACTTGGCAGGCTAAGTTTAGAAAATTTCAGTAATGGGAAAATTTGTTTCTGCCAAAATTTATAAAACTGTGCTTAGTTTATTTGAGATTAGAATGTTTAATTTAAGGTCAAGTCATGGGCAGGGGTCGCTAGATTAATAAACTCCCGGACAGACAACCCAATTTTATGTTACGTGATTGAAAACTTTTCCTGAATTATGGATATTATTGACTGTTGTCTAGGGCCTTTAGTTATATAAAAAAATTCTGTGGTAGGCAAATCATCTCAGCCAACGCCATTAAGAGAACAAGCATTTTAACTCATAGTGACACTTTATGAATTAATCCTTCTTATTAATGAAGTAAAAACCAGTATGACTCGTATCAACTAAGGGGTATACAAATTAGGGGTGACCTTTGTATCAAATTATATTAGCAAAATCACATAGAATAAAATGAAACAGAGGAAAATGAATGCTGTTTTAACGAAATATAAATTCCTACACCAAAACAATAATGAAAGAAACATATTCTATATATATATATATATATATATATATATATATATATATATATATATATATATATATATATATATATATATAAATATATATATGCAAGTAAATCACTGTAGGTGCGCGTGATCTAGGTATATGCTGATAACCACAAGGAAAGAAGAAAACACGAAGTTCCCAAGCGCTTTCGTGTAATTCACATCTTCAGGGGTGAGTACAGTCTGTACAAGTACACTAAAAGCAGTTCCCAATGAGGTTCACGGCGCCATCAGCTCGATGAACAGGCTTTGTGTGAAATATAACAGAGTCTAGAACTGCTTTTAGTGTCCTTGTGTCCTAGCCGGTAAGCGTTCCCTAGTCACACCCAGTAGGTCGAGGGTTCGATTCCTTGCTGGTGAGGTCGTTGATTATATGTTCAAAGTCCGCATGCTAAATGGACTAAAAATGAAGTATATATATGTACCTCGCGTTTCATACCAGCTGGATTCGGTAAAATGCTACTGACACCACATAAGAGGCACGGGCAGTTTCCCAATGAGGTTCACGGCGCCATCAGCTCGATGAACAGGCTTTGTGTGAAATATAACAGAGTCTAGAACTGCTTTTAGTGTCCTTGTGGCCTAGCCGGTAAGCGTTCCCTAGTCACACCCAGTAGGTCGAGGGTTCGATTCCTTGCTGGTGAGGTCGTTGATTATATGTTCAAAGTCCGCGTGCTAAATGGACTAAAAATGAAGTATATATATATATATATAAAACAAAGAAGTATGTTTGTGTGTGTGTGTGTGTCCGCACGAGAATCTCGGAAACTACTTTACCGATCTGTGGTGATGATGGATGGTATTATGTGTAGTAATGATGGATGGTGTTTTATGCAGTGATGATAGATGGTGTTATATGTAGTGATGATGGATGATGTAATATGTAGTGATGATGGATGTAGTGATGATGGGTGGTGTTATATGTAGTGATGATGGATGGTGTTATATATAGTGAAGATGGATGACATTATATGTAGTGATGATGGGTGGTGTTATATGTAGTGATGATTAGACAATAAAAGAATAACAGTTTAATGCTAAAAAAATATACTTTGCTGTACCGTTGTAGTGGAACTTACATACACCGTTAATGAACTATTGATGGAAGAAGTTTTGGGGACTGAACAGTGAGACAATGTGGAGCCTCCCGGAGGGTGGCGTCCTACCGTGGCCTAGCAAATGAGCCGTCCGGACCAAACTTGGCATGGATAGCAAGTGTCATGTGGGGATCTCAAAAAATTCCAACCAACCCAATCCGACACACCCAACCCGACCCGACCCGTTAAACCACTCTGTTAAGTATTAAATGCAAGAAAGTGGTTTTCTTGCCGTAGAACTGAGATACCTTCACACTGGTTACTTCCCCAGGAGATTATGGTGTATCACTACGTAGAATTTCACTCTGCTTCCGGTATTCAATGCGTTGTGTACTTGATAAATGATGATTTAATGAATTCCATTAACTTCCAACATCCATCTAAGTTATTGGTTATACTTGTCATAACCAATCAGTCATTACCTTTGATAATAATAATAATTATTATTATTATTATCATATTATTATCATTATTATAATAGAGGGGTCGCAGATACGGGCAGATAATTGCACTTTCGTCTATTTGGCGCAATTCCATACACTGGACTTATAATTTGCATGGATAGGTCAGTCACTCACATTCACGCCACAGTACCGTAAGTTATAAGGGAGAGTTTGTCAACCTGGAGAATTAATCGCTTAGATCTATTAGGCCGGCCTGGAGTGCTCTTGTAGCAAACAGGCCCTCACCATTGATCACTTCCTTTACAGGGTGTGTTAACTTGTCGCTGGACTTAACAACAATCTCGGGGATTTGCACACACAGACTCGTAGCACTGGTAGGACTGTATGGCCCCTGTTCTAAATCCGCGGAGCAGGAGGTCTGCTATAACTCAAGGTCTAAAGCCTACTGGCTAAAATGTGGTTTCGAGGCGTGAGATGACCCCTATCGGCTGGCCGGGTACCATATCTCTACCTAAACAAACATTTGGGATGGGTTGTGCGGGAGGCCCAGTGCAACCTATGACACACTCAGAGGTTGAAAAGTCGTATCACATCCCACGTATTATAGATAATTTTATCCTTATATATACTAATACACGTTCACTACAACACCAGTACTACACGTTCATTACAACATCAGTACTACACTGTCACTACAACACCCATACCACACGTTCACTACAACACCATTGGACTCCAGGTCGCCTCTCAACCTCGCTCACAATGAGAAACCAGTGTGCAACATCAAAAAAGGATCGGCAAAGGCAAAACTCTTAGAAAAATGCAGCCTCATAGTCTGGGATGAATGCCTCAAGGCATCATACCTTTGGAGAAGTGTTCAGACACTCACCCTATCCACAAACATGAGAGTACATCTACAAGGAGATCAGGATGCTGGACGGTTTGCAAACCTTCTACTACAGATTGGGAATGGAACTTTCCCTGTTGATTCAGAAGGACAAATAATCATTCCTCAAGGATTTGGAAATGTTGTAAAGCCCTCAACTGAGCTCACTAACATGGTCTACCCAAACATTATCCACCACTACAAGGATCACAAGTGGCTGCATAAACGCGCAATTCTGGCACCAAAGAATGAAACAGTGGCTGAAATCAACATAAGAACATAAGAACATAAGAAAATAAGGAGTCTGCAATAGGCCGGTTGGCCTGTGCTCCCAGGCAGTGAGACCTCATTCAAATCTGTTGATACAGTAATCTTCCAGGACCAAGCAGTCCAGTACCCTACAGAATTCCTTAATTCTTTGGAGCCCGCTGGAATGCCTCCTCACCAATTCACTCTCAAGATTGGAACTCCTATAATGCTCTTAAGAAATCTTGAACCACCAATCCTCTGAAATGGTACGAGACTGGTGGTGAAGAACATGATGCCACATGTACTGGAAGCTACAATACTGACATGAAAAGCTAAAGGCGAGGACGTTTTTATACCAAGGATACCTCTCATCACCACTGACCTGCCATTTCAGTTCAAGCGACTTCAGTTCCCGGTTAAAGTGAGCTTTGCCATGACCATCTACAAAAGCCAGGGACAGTCCCTAAAGATGGTTGGCCTAAACCTGGAGTTTCCCTGCTTCTCTCATGGAAGATTCTATGTTGGATGCTCCAGAGTGGTAACTGGCAAAAATCTGTACACACTCGCTGCTAATGGCAAAACCAAAAATGTGGTCTACCTTATTGCACTACAGTAAGACAATGTGGAGCCTCCCAAAGAATAACCAGTCTTGATCCCGCTGAACCAGAAGAAAAGGACTGACTAGAGCCGGTAATTTTGGGGCAGAGGTAGGCTGTAGTGTGGAAACCTGCCACCAGGGATTTTCATCGCGTGAGGAACTAGATGTGGGTGGCCCAAATGCGAGTGATGGGCAGAGTACATCCTCGCCTTGGTGGACTTCAGCAAGAAGCGGTGGACGATGAACTCAAGGGCGAGTGATGGACAGAGTATATCCTCACCTTGGTGATCCTCAGCTACAGAGGGACCCAGTTCCACGCCAGCCTGCTGAAGGAGTACTTCTCGTCACCGACCGCGGAAGGTCCATTCGACATTGCAGAGTCTCGGACCTGACTTATAGTATGTGTGGGAGTGTCCATGTGTTACGGTCAACTCGAACCTCCACGCGTCTGACGGTTCTTCAGATCTTATGTAAACCTTTCCACACTTGAAAACAGAACACGACACATGAACCATCTAAATAATGTCTACATTCCCTACACCAAAGTCTAATTATACCGAGTCAACACACTTCGAGTCGAAAATTCGTTCTTCGCCACACATGACGTCTTACCGTCGTGAAAGTGTGTGATAATGTCTGATAATGCGCCTTATATGGATGCATATCAAATTACAGACTACATGATAAAAGTTTGATATTCATCGGTTTCCAAAGTTTGAAAGGCAGAGGAAAAAGTGGATTTTATTGTGTATGAAGCAAATGTATAGCATGGAACAGGACGAAGGGCAACGCTTGAGAGCCACTGGCAGGTTCAAATTTGAACTCCATAAAGTCTAATGTTCAGCTGGGAAACAGGATGTGAAGAGACATGTACCTATTTGTTGCTTGAAACTTTTGTACAGCCTAGTCATCTGTAATATATCTAGTAGGCATATTGATAAATTGAAAACCTCTACGCATATATTACTAACTTGTATTCGGTGATATACTGTAATAAGTTGGGGAGAGAGAGAGAGAGAATGATGATAATTCTAATCATTAATAATGTTTATTATTTTCTAATTACACGAGAAGTTCAAGTGGATAACTGAAAGATAGTGTGCTAGGGAATGAGAAAATCAAGAAATATGGTAAGAATATCTTCTAATACAGTGGGGTGGTCTAACCCTGGATAATTTTCGTGTCTCCCTACTTCTGTTTTCTTCGACTACGGCCTTATCATGTCACATAATTAGCTCCACCCCCCCCCCCCCCTGCAAGTGGGTTGACTTGGTTTAATAAGAATTTACATTACATTACACAACACGTTGTAAAGTAAATGTATCGTGGTTACACTTAGCATGTACTTTTGCTAGGGAAGTGTCACCCTCGCCTCTGAGTTTTTCTCCAGCCTGAAAATCTAAAGTAAATGTTGAGGTTTTCCTTCAGTAGCGATTGGCGACTACATCCCGTTGCAGTGTTAGTGGTACACACACACGCCACAGTGTGAATATCGAATTCATTGTCTGGGCTAGGCATTCTCTTGACTGTACTGTATACATGTGCTGAAATTTTAATTACCCGAAGTAAAAATTTTCAATGTAGGGGCAATTGTCATGGGTTGCGTCAAGCTTTTTAGCCTGCCTCAGTCAACCCTATTCCAATGTTTGCTTTATAAAAGATAAGACCGCCGGTGAGGGGTGACTACATTATCAAGATTTCATTGGCGAGGTAAGTGAGCCAAGTTATGGGCCCCAATACGAGAGTGCTGTATTATTCATCGTGTATTACGCCCGCCACAACTACATTTTAGCCATTAGGCCCAAGACCATGGGCTAATTAAGACCCCCTGCTCCCCTGCCTTAAGGGAAGAACAGGGTGTTACACAGAGTCCTTTACCGCGACACCGTCCTGAGGAATGTCAGTGAAAAGAGACTGTGAGTTTGTCATCTCTAAGTTGCCGTAGGTAGTTCTCCTGTGCGACGCTGTCAAGATAACTGTCAGTGAGACGAGACTGTGTGCGTATCAACCCCAAGGCTTTATTATTTTTTCCCATGAAAAAAAGATCACTTGTGAAGGCCTGTTGCAACAAAAGCGAACCTAGGCTGGCCAAGTGAACCTAAGTGGTTATATTCCCTAGTAAAGTGATTGTATCACCTAAGGAATTAAGGCTCTGATAAGCCAACCCATAGTAGTTTAATTAAATGTAGGGTTCCCAGATTCAGCACTCTCTCCTTTCAAAATTATTTTTATTATAGCGTGAATGTGAGTGACTCATATATTCATGAAAATTGTAAATAATTGTATGGAACTTTGCCAAATAAATGTAAATGCAATTATCTGTCCGTATCTGTGATCCCTATCTTATTATTACTAACGTTGATGGCTGATTGGTTAAGACGACGTATAACCAATAACTTAGAAGGAAGTTGGAAATTGATCACATGAAATGTCAGGTGGTGGAGTGAAATTATACTTAGTGATACACCATGATCTCCTTGGTGAAGTAACCAGTGTGAAGGTACGTGAACTCTACGGTAAGACAATTAAGAACACGTATATCCCTCCCGCATTAATCCATAACAACCGTGCTCATTAGACGATCAGATTTGTAAATAGCATATAAGAAAACTATTTGTGTTTAACCGAATACCAAGCAATACTGTAAACAAACAATCATAACTCATTAATGTATACAGGTGACTCTAAATAACTAACAATAATAATAAAATAAAGAGATGCTTTTAAAAATTTTGATGGAAGCAAGAGGAACATGTGTTGTGCTATACACCTCCCCATATTGTATTATACACCACCCTTTTTGTGTTTTATATACCACCTTGTATTGTGTTATACTCCACCATGTATGGCATTATACACTGTCCCCATATTACATTATACACTACACAGTATTGTATTACACACCATCCTGGATTGTACTATACACCACCCTATACAGTATTGTATTATTCACAATTGTCTAATGTGTTATACACCACCCTCTAATAGTATAGAGTCTAATGAATTATTCACCACCATTTAATGTAATGTACACCACCCTGTTCACTTGTACAGTATTATAAATGGCCCTGTACTGTGTTATACACCACCATGTATTGTGTTACTCACAACCGAGTATAGTGTTATACGTCACAAGTTACTGTATTATACACCACTCTGTACTTTGTTATACACCACCCTGTGTTATAACCTGGATTGTATTATACACCACCCTGCATTATGAAAAACACTTAAACTATTATATATGCAGTACAGGTTCACTACTCACATTTATGATAAACCCTGAGGCTCAAACACAGATAAACGGAACCAACTCCTATTTTTTTACTGACCATAAGAACATAAGAACATAAGAAAATAAGGAGTCTGCAATAGGCCGGTTGGCCTGTGCATGGCAGTTCCTGTCGAGAGTTACTACCACTCTCTATCATCCATGAATCTATCTAGCCTCCTTTTGAAACTTTCCAGAGTTCCCGCACTTACTACAAAGTTGCTAAGCTTGTTCCACTCGTCCACCACCCTATTTGTGAACCAGTTTCTTCCTATCTCCCTCCTAAACCTAAACTTATCCAACTTGAACCCGTTGCTCCGAGTCCTATCCTGCTCAGATATTATAAGAACTTTATCTATATCCCCTTTATTGATTCCTTTCACCCACTTAAATACTTCTATCATATCTCCCTGCACTCTTCGTCTTTCTAGGGAATGCAAGTTAAGTTTCTTTAACCTATCCTGATATGGAAGGTTTCTAAGTCCCGGAATCATTTTTGTCATTCTTAACTGCACCGACTCTAGTGAATTTATATCCATTCTATAATAGGGGCACCAGAACTGAACCGCATAATCGAGGTGCGGCCTAACTAGCGCAAGATATAGTTGCAATAAGACCTCTGCACTCTTTCACTTCTAGATATAAAACCCAATACTCTGTTTGCCTTATTTCGAACATTAGCGCACTGTTTTCTAGGCCGTAGGTCCGGGTTTACAAGTACCCCTTGGTCTCTTTCACAAGTCGACTTCTCTAGGTTGATGTTGTTAAGGCTGTATACATTATAAGTATTTGTTCTTCCAATATTAAGTACGCTGCACTTGCTGGTGTTGAATTTCATTTGCCATTTTTCAGACCACCCCTGCAGTATATTTAGATCCTTCTGTAATACATTTGCATCCTGCCCTGAATTAATTTGCCGCCCTATTTTGGTGTCATCCGCAAACTTGCTTATGTCACTGCTGATCCTAGTATCTAAATCGATTATGTAGATTATGAACAAGAGTGGGCCTAGTACTGACCCCTAGGGAACCCCACTGGTTACACGGCCCCACTCAGATTTAACACCATCTACGCTGACCCTCTGCGTTCTATCGGTGAGCCATGATTTTATCCAATTTAAAACTTTCCCCTCGATACCATGAGCCTTAATTTTTCTCAGAAGCCTCTGATGCGGTACTCTGTCAAATGCTTTGCTAAAGTCTAAGTAAATATCATCGTAATTTTCGTCATTATCTACTACCTCGAAGACTTTCCTAAAAATCGTTAGCAGATTTGTTAGACAAGATTTTCCCTTTGTAAACCCATGTTGAGAGTCGTAGATTAATTTGCTTTTCTCTAGATGCGAGCGGATGCTATCTGCTATAATTGATTCAAGAAATTTCCTCACTACTGACGTCAAACTGATCGGCCGGTAATTTGACGCTGATGCTCTGTCTCCCTTTTTGAATATGGGTACTACATTTGCCTGTTTCCACAACTCTGGCACAACTCCAGTTTCTAATGATTTTGTAAATATGTTTACGAGGGGTCCGCTAATCTGTTCCCTACACTCTTTTAAGACTCGAGGAAAAATTTCATCCGGCCCTGGGGATTTTGTATTCTTTAGTTTATTTATCTTCTTAAGAACATCCTTTTTTCTGATAGTGATATTCTTTAATTTCTCTTCTTCCTTTTCCTTAAATATCAGTTCCACCTCCGGAATTTCATCGCAAATTTCTTCTGTGAAAACTGATAAGAAGTAGCTGTTTAATGCTTTGCTTATTTCTTCACTGCCATTTATCAATTCTCCCCTCCCTGACTTTAAAGGCCCAACTTTGTCCTTGACCTTTGTCCTATATACCTGGAAAAATCCCTTGGGATTCGCCTTGGATTCTCTTGCTATTTTGATTTCATAGTCTCTCTTTGCTTTCCTTATATTTTTCTTAACATTCCTAGATAGTTCATTATACCTGTTTCTGAGCTGCTCCTCCCCTCCCTTTAATTTCTTATATATTCCTTTCTTTATTCTTATGTCATGTTTAAGTTTTCTGGTCATCCACCTTGGCTCATTCTTATTTGACCTAATTTTTCTGTGTGGTATATTTTGTTCTTGTGCTTTATGTAGTATACTGGTGAATATATTATAGTCATGATCAATTGTTGTGTCATCTATGACCTCACCCCTTCCTACTGGGAACTGACGTGACTGTTCCCAGGTGACCTCACCTAGGTACCTTCTTAACCCCTGATAATCCGCCAACCGAAAGTTTGGGACTCTAACCATATTGTCATTGTTTTTCGTTTCCCAATTTAGGGTGAACCTGATTTCTCTGTGATCACTGTTACCTAGTTCTTCCCCTACTGTGATATCTCTGATAATATTTTCTTTATTTGTTAATACTAGGTCTAATATATTGTCACCTCTAGTAGGTTCTGTAATTAGTTGTTTCAAAAAATTGTCCTGTACTACGTCTAGGAAGTCTTCAGATTCATAGTCGCCTACAATGTTGTCCCAGTCATTATTTCTGAAGTTGAAATCCCGCATAATGCATAGGTTGTTATATTTTGCTGCCCTACTCATTTCCTGCCATATGGGCTGAGCTGCTTCTTTGCCAAGACTTGGGGGGCCTGTAAATCACTCCCATAATTATTTTTTCTCTTCCTTCCGTGATTTCTACCCACACAGACTCGGTTCCTATTTCACCCTTTATTGAATTATTAGTACAACATTTTAATGTATCCTTGTGAAAAAGGTTGTACCCTTCTATGTGGTACTCTGATATAAAATTTTTGCTCGCCTGATTCAGGCACCAGTACATTCCAGTCCTGTCTCTGCGACTGAACATTCCTTTTGGGGAGCCACTCTGCTCACCCCACATGGGAAGGTGGATAAAATAGGTGCTCTAAACATAACCTGCCTAAAGAACCAACCTGACTAGATAATCGCGCCCAGTATGGTCATCCTTATGCGGTCGAAAACCCAATAATAATCATAGATCAAAGCGAAAACAAACTATACAACCTCTTATGGCAGAGAGCTGGCTAGGTATAACATCGACATAGCAGCCAATAGTTAGTTCCAGCTCCCAGATGAGGGTCGACTCACAGAACAAGGGTCCGGCTATACCTTCTTCTTGAAGGGAAAACCGCATTTATGAACTTGGCTTTGCCATCCGCCAATCCATCTTAAATAGGCTAACTGAAATGCCTTTTGGGGATTAAATAACGCTCTGAGTAACACTGAATCACTCACGTCATGCCTTATTCATCAGTGTATATGCCGCATCACTGCATGCAGAGAATGACAGCAAGGACGCCTTTTATGCTGACCTTGACGGAGATGCTAACCTCTATCCCCAGAGAAGATCAAGTTGTGCTCCAAGGTGACTTCAGTGCCAGAGTTAGCAGAAATGGTGACATTTAGCAGGAATCATAGAGAGAAATGGCTAGGCAAGTGTAATCCCAACAACCTACTCCTTATCAGCAAGTGTGCTGCACACAACCTCACTATCATCTTGTTTGGGCAGGCCGACAAGTTCAAGGGTTTATGGCAACACCCAAGATCCAAACACTGGCATCTAATTGAATACATCATTATCAGAGAAAGAGTTTGCCGAGATGTCATCATCACCCAAGCCTTGCGTGGCTCAGACCACTGTGACACTGATCATCGGCTCGTCAGAGCCAAACTCTCACTTCATGTTGCCCCAAAACGGCAGAAGCAATAAGCCTCCAGAAGAGGTTTTAACACTAAGCGTCTGGAGGATCCAGCAGTAGCATATACTTTCACATAGTAGCTCCATAAATGGGCTGATAAACAACCCGACTCCAAAAAACAACCCCAATCCCTGTTCCGAATGGGGTATTCTCGAAATTGTCATGACAAAAACCTGCAGAGAGACTCTCGGCCAGATCGAAAGAATACACGAGGACTGGTTTGATGAAAATGAATTGGAAATCAACGTACTCGTCGATGATAAACATGCTGCTTTGAATGATTGGCAGAACAACCCACTGACTCGAATTAAAGCTGATACCCTCCACAAGAAGAAAGCGGCGGCCCAGCGTGAACTTCGCAATCCAAAGAACGAATGGTTAAGAAATAAAGCATGTGAAACGCAATGACTTGCAGATTAACACAAGATGCGCGAATTATTCAATTCCCTAAAACATTTTATGGGCCAATCACTTATGATGCAGCCCCACTTCGCTCATCTGAAGGTAACTCCCTAATTAATGACGAAGAAGGCATTCTTCAGCGCTGGAAAAAGCACTACCATTCGCTTCTCAACCGAAACACCGATGTAGATGACCTGACTACCCACCAGATCCGTCAGGACACAGAGCTGACCAACTTCAGCTATCCTCCATCCCTGGATGAGGTTGCTGCTGCAATCAAACAGATGAAAAATAACAAGCCTCAGGGCCTGATGGAATCCAAGTAGAGCTGTATAAAGATAAAGAACCTCTGCTTACCAGCCGTCTCCACTCTCTCCTGGAGAATATATGGGAAAGGGAGTAAATCTCCCAAGCTCTTAAAGACGCCTCGATCGTCAATATTTATAAAAACAAGGGAGACTGCTCAGACTCTGGCAACTCCTGCTGCAACTCGCTGCTGTCCATAGCTGGCAAGATTATCTCCCGGGTCCTCCTATACAGACAGTAAAGGCCTGCCTAATGAGGATCTTATAAAAGGAAAGTCAAGAACCATGGGTTTCCAAGGGTAACAAACAACCCTTCAAGATTGACATCTCTTTACTACGAAAATAATCACAATGATTGACACCACTCAAACAAATATCAAATAAACAATTACGGGAGTCAAACAATTAATGGAGTCAAACAATTATGGGAGCCAAACAAAGTATACAGATATTTCCTATGGCTGCAGTCCGTTGGAATGTTTCGTTGACGCGGTGGTCAGCTCTCAGGGGGAAGGTCCAGGGCAACTTACTCACTTGGCGCCGGCGTTGGTGGGCGATGTCTTGCCACACAGGAGAGACGCCAAGGCACGGACGGTGGATAGAGCGTGGAGGAAGTGGCGATGACGTGGCAGCCGCGGTAGTAGCTGGAGTAGGTGTCCGGAGATTGACAGCCAGATAGAGAAGGACTGGGGAATCAGCCCACGAGTCCCAGGAGCCTCAGATGAGCACACAACCAGAATTGTACGAACAGCGGGGGAAGTGCAGCTGTGGTGCTGGTTGGGTAGTATCTGATGTGTAACGAAGCAGCAGAGACCTCACCTCCGTCTACCTCCCCTAGTGGGGTTCGCGAACAAGGACACGAGCGGCGGACAACCATCCTGCTCGTTACCGCCCTTACACAGACTTCTTCCTGAGGTGGAAATCTTCCTCCCAGAATCTGAATGTGACTTTAGACCATCACTTGGCTCCCCTGACATGATTTTTGCTGCCTGCCAGATAGCGGAAAAGTGCAAAGAACAACGTCGTGAACTATATATGGCCTTCATCTACCTTTCCAAGGACTTTAATTCGGTCAACAGGGAAGCCCTCTGGCAGACCCTAAGCTTTTTTTGCTGCCCACCAAATTTAATTGTCATTATGAGGCAACTCCACGATGGCATGACCGGCAGTGTCTTATTCAATGGCACCCACTCTGGGTTCTTCCCCACCCACGGGCTAAAACAAGGAAGTGTAGGGGCACCAACTCTCTTTTCCATTTTCTTGGCTGCCTTCCTTATTCATGCCAGTGCCAATTTAGTCGGCAGGGTGGACATCCCGTACCGGAATAAAGGAATTTTCAACATAAGACAATGAATGCGACCTACATCAGATCCGGAACACCTATGCAAAAGCGTATCATAATTCGGCCTGAAGGGGAATGTACATAAGACTCAAATTCTCTTTCAGCCTGCCCCTGGTTCAACCACAACCCCACCATCCATGCATCTTTTTTTTTTTCTTAAGGTGGGGAAAGGATGGAAGGCATGCTTGGGCTCAAGGCACAGCCAGAGATGAGGGATAGAGAAGTCATGACATATAGTCGTGGGGGTAAGGGTTGGAAAAAAAGTTTAATGAGTTAAACAGAGGGGGACGACACCCCTTGTTTTACATAGTACAGAGTTTGTTGGCTAACTAAGCTAACCTAGGATTAAGGATGAGGTTGTACAATGGTTACTTTGGTAGACAATGACTAGTTTGATTTTACAATTACATGTTTATGAAAATCTTATACTGTATTACGTTATGGACTCACTAGATTCTGACTTGTTAAATGTGAACATATCATCTAAGTTTTAATCTAAGGTGGATCACTGTGGCAGACATAGATGGGTTGCGGGTTGGATTGTTGCAGTGTGGGCAGACTCCGTGGAGTCGCCCTCCTTTGATGTCTTCCCCGTATAGGTGGTCTGGGCTGTGAGGGTCGTCCAGGAGCTTGCCCCAAACCTTCTTCCCGAGGCGATGGAACCTGACATTGAGGGCCTCTGTTTTATTTTTCAGGTGGATGGTTTTCACTGTCTCCTGGTAGGGTGGCGCTTGACCACTGGTTGACCTCAAACACTTGTTTTGGAAGCTCTGGAAGTTGTTGTAGTCTGGTCTTACCTTGTGTGACGAGTAGTATATGTGGGTACTCCAACACAGGCCTCATCAGCGCCTTGTACAGGTGGACTTGTATCTTCTCAGGCATCAGTTTAAAACGTTTTAATTTGGCTGCGGCGACTTTGGCTTTCTTTAGTTTGTCCTTCACGTGGGAAATGATGCCCGTCCGAGAGATGATGAGGCCGAGCAACCTGCCTTGTTTAGAGTACTCAATCTCTTCGTCTTCGATCTTCAATGTCGCCGGCTTGAATTTGGCCCAGGGTATGACCTCGAATTTCGTTTTGCTTGTTTTTATTTTCCATTTATTTTCCTACTCCAAGATATCCTCTATTGTCCGAGCAGTGAGTCGCGCTATCCGTGCCGTAGACCTTCCTGAGCAGGTGACGATCTGTGTTACATCGTCGGCATGCATGACATATTCGCTGCTGCCGATTGGGGGTGGCAGGTTAGCCATGTAGAGCGTGTAAAGGGTTGGAGAGAAACAAGAGCCCTGAGGCACGCCGCTAGAGAAAGAGAATTCTTCTCCACAATGTTCTTGCATCTTGATTTTGGCTCCGCGGTCCGTAATGATGTTGCACAGCAGGCGCGTCAGGTTTTCGGATAGCCTCAGTTGTATGATCTTATGCTGCAGCCCCTCATGCCAAACTTTGTCAAACGCCTTGCTGACGTCCCTTATTACTACATTGCACTGCAGGCGGACAGTCATGGCCTTGGCGATCTGCTTGTAGACCTGGGCTAATAGGGTGTGTCATACGGAGGCGAATTTTTTTTTTTTGAGTTTGAAGAATCGGCCCATGGTATTAATGATGTAGTTCTATGTGCAGAATCATGTGATATCTTCAGATTTGAAAAGTTTTTATTTTTTGCTAGGTAAATTTTAACTTGAAATCTTATGAAAATTCAGTATTCCCACCCTTTTACCAACACCACTAAATAGCTAATTTAAAGTAAAGTAAATGTATCAGGTTAATTTATTAGGATGAAAATGATCCAGAATAGTGAAACGAATGATCTTGACACATTTATTAAATTTAATATTCCTTTAGAAAACAAAATCATCAAATACAAAAACCGGTTTTACTACTACGACCCGGTGTTGCTGCACACAATAGAGAACATGTCTTTCTTGCTTCTGTATCTACTCATCACCTCCCTGCTGACCACCTGAGCTCGGATGTAGCCTTACCTCCTCTCCTGGCTGTACACGTGACTGCTGGCCTCGCTCACTTGCTGTCCACAACGCTCTATACTCTGGGTGTGCGAGGGCCAGGCAGGGACATGCATGGGGTTGTCCAGGAAAGCTCTGACTTGAACATTGGTGAGGCTGCAGGTAAGAGGGGGCTCACTGCCAGCCTGGATGTTATCCAGATCTATGAGATCAGTGAGGGTCTTGGCACCTAGATTGACTTCAGGAGTCTTCCTGACCCTGAAGGAATCGTCACCAACTGATTCGTCATGCCCAGATCCTCTCATAAGTCTCATATCCAAGATCTTTTTGACTGCCACTCTTCTCTCCTCCTCATCCTTACAGCAGAGCATTGTCTGCAGAACTGCCCCGGGATGAGCATACCAGGAAGATCTCCTCACAGTCTGCTCCACAATCTGAACAACCTTCCTTGGCTGACTCCTCAGGACCTCAAGCTGGAAGAGAACATGCCTCGGACCTTTGGAGAACGATGACTTGACCTTGGTGTTGAACCAATTTGGCAAGTAGACACTCACGATGAATTGGACAATAAGTCTCAGGTTGTGAAGCTGGTTCCCTTTCAGTTTATGATGAGCGACCCAAATTCTGCAGAACCTGAGAGCCGTTGTGAGCCACCTAGAATGTGAGACTGGACCTATCTGCAGGTAAGCAAGTCTATCAGGCATGACCCCAGTTTTGATGGCACTGCAAATCATGTAACCATAGTACTGGTCAGTACTCAGGTCGTCAATGACAGTATGTGCAACGAGTGGAGGGCCAACTGTGATTTTTTCAAAGCTCGGATTTATTTCTAACTCAGTGTCAGAGTCCAGCATCTTGCCAAGAGGACCAGACCATCTGTTGTTTGAAAGAGTCTTGCCATCCAGCTCCTGGATCAGATGTCTGAGTGGCAACTCGTTGGTGTGGAGGTCACAAACAATCCAGACCAGCTTCCTCCCAATCTTCCGCTCTATCCACTGTATGACCCCCCCTTGCCACCCTGTGTTCGTGTTGGTGCTGTCCCCTCCAATGGCCTGCAGGGTCTGGTCTACGTTCCTCTCTCTGAGCCAGTTCACAATGTTATCTGCCACTATCTCAGCTGGTTTCCTGATGTCATTTCTTTCTCTGGAGTGAAATGCCACAAATACTTCCCCCCTGGTTCACTGCAGCAGGAGTAGTGTTCCTCCTTCACCATGGCAGGGAACAACTTGTCAGAATCTCCAACTTTCATGAACACTTTAGTGTCATCCCTTCTCCCATCAAAGAACAAACAATTGATTCCATTTTCTCTTATCCTCTTATCAAACTCCTCTTCTAGGTTACTGACAAGTTTCTCCTGAGCTATTCCTTACTTTGTTATGATCTATCACCAGGTGAACATCATCAGGTGTTATCAAACCACCGTCAATCCAGGCAGCTGTTGCTATCTCTGCAGTTTCTCTGAGACCAGTGTGGTGTCGCATGCTGGCCAGAGCTATGCTCGGGATATCTTTCCTATTTCGAATGTTATGCCTGGAAGGTTTGGGATCATTATTTTCTGGGTTAGGGACAAAGTCACCATTCTCCTGGTCAGCACTCGGATCAGACATGGGGAAGTCATTAAACTCTGAATCAGCTTGACTCCAATCATCGGCCTTTTTTACCTCACCCTGGGCCTTCTCAAGTCCCTTTTCCTCGGCAACTCTTCTCCTCTTCTGTCTCTCTGTGGCAGCCTCCTGTCTCTTGGACTCCGGAATATCTTGGCTAGAAATCATGAGAGCCCCTATACTGCCAGTCTTCTCTCTCTGTGCTTTGACAAATGCCAGTTCGATCACAGGAATCTTCAGTTCACGCTTGCAAATACAGGAGATGTGGGCCTCGGATTTACAGTCACGATCGCATCCAAACTCAGGACAAAGACAATTGGGCACTTGCAAGTAATTATGTCAAATAACTGGTCCAGTTGCTTGGCAAAGCTGTCCTTAACTGCAAGTTTTCCTCTCCCAAGAGAGATATCTCTTGCCTTTTCCCAACTGGCTAGCAGTCTCTCACTAATCTTCTTCTGACTTGTTATGACTGGAGGCTTGAACTGAGCGTTAGCCAGAGTGTACTGTGCCAAGACAGCTTTGGTCATATCACTGGCAATGTCTTTGTTTGTGTAAGTTCTTTGGTTATTTTCACTGATTTGCCTGATTAAAACACCGTATCTCAAAGCATCTCTCAATGTAGGCAACTCCGACTTCAGGAGCTCTCTCCCAGACCCAAGATAGTGACTGAGATGGCTGGATTTTTGGTTCCTCGTCCTGACACAAGCAGCCATCGCAAATATTATCAACTTATAAATGCATCAGAATCTGAAACAGAAAAAAATATTGTTAGTTGGGTTGTTAAAGAATGAAGTCAGAAAGCAATGTTCACTATTTAATTGTAATGCGCTAATGCAGCTGTACGTTAGATTTTCGATAAATTTCACGCTAAAATTTACCTAGCAAAAGGTTGCAAAATATTGAAACTGAAATTATTTTCTGTTTATATACACTAAAATCTACCAAAAAAGTGATGGGCCATTAGTTTTAGCTGATCTTCCCTCCTATGACACACCCTACTGGGCTATGGCGGTGGATGTGCCTTGGTAACATAACATTGGAACATAAGAATGGAGGAAACTGCAGCGGGCCTATTGGCCCATACTGGGCAGTCCCGTTTACACCCAACCCCTATTGCTCATATAAGCATCCAACCTATGTTTGAAGCTATTCAGCATATTGGAGTTAATGATGATATTTGGTAACTTATTCCATTCATCCACTACTCTGTTTCCAAACCAGTGTTTACCTATTTCACGCCTAAATCTATATTTGTCTAATTTAAAACCATTGTTACGAGTTCGCTCCTGGTTGGATAGTTTAAGTACCTTTGTAATGTCCCCTTTGTTTAGCCCTGACTTCCACTTATACACCTCTCTCAAGTCGCCCCTCGCTCTACGTCTCTCGAGGGAGTGCAAGTTAAGATGCTTTAACCTGTCTCTATACTCAGGGTTCCTAATGCCCGGGATTAGTCTTGTCATTCTCCTCTGAATTCTTTCCAAGGATTCTATATCCATTCTGTAATACGGTGACCAGAAATGTACTGTGTAATCCGGGTATGGTCTCTGTCATGGGTTGCGTTAGGGTTACCCACGCAACCAACTCCAAAGTTTGTTTTACCAGAGATAAGACGCCCGGCGAGGCATAACTGGGACATGTATTTTTCAATTAGTGTATGTCAGCCAGCCTTTAGGGGGGGTGGGCAGTGAAGCAGTGTTGTACTGTTCATCGCTTCACACCCAAAAACCTCATTTTAAGTAGTACCCCCTGAGCCATGGGTTAGTTAAGACGTCGTCTACATCCTCTCCCTCCTGAAGGGGGGCGGGACACCACACCACACAGAGTCCACCGCACTCCGTCCTGTGAACCGTCGTCGACACGAGACTAAGCGTGTTAACCTAGGTTGTTATCCCCGTGGAAATATCACGGGTGGATGCCTGGTTGCGACAAGAGCAATCCACGCTGGCCTATCAAACCTACAGTAAATGGTTAATTAATTCGCGCTTACAGAGTTCTCCTGCACGACACCCGTCTACCGTGACCGTGATCGACACGAGACTAAGTGTGTTAACCTAGGTTTGTTATCCCCGTGGAAATATCACGTGTGGAAGCAATCCAGGCTGGTCTATTGCACCTAATGGTTAATTCAAGTCACGCTTACCAGTTCTACTTGCCGCGACAACCGTCCACAGTGACTGTCAGTGACGCGAGACTATGTGTGGTAACCCAAGAGTACCTTTTTGTTGTTATGGCCGTGGGAAGAAGTTCTTGTGATTAAGCCTGGTTGCAACAAAAGCAATCCAGGCTGGCAGTAAATGTATCACTTGAAGAATTAAGGCTCTGTTAAGTTATACCCATAGTAGAGTAATCACATGTGTCCCCAAGTTAAAATTCTCTTTTAGAAGATTAATTTTATTACAGCGTGAACGTGAGTGAATGATATATCCATGCAAATTGTAAATCATTGTATGGAAGCTTGACAAATAAATGTAAGTGCAATTATCTGCCCGTATCTGTGATCCTATCTTATTATTACTAAAGGTAATGACTGATTGGTTATGACAAAGTATAACCAGTAACTTAGATAGATGTTGAAAATTAAATGAATCCATTAAATCATCATTTATCAAGTATAAATCATGGAATGTCGAGTGGTGGAGTGAACTTCTACGTAGATACGCCATAATCTCCTGTAAGTAATCAGTGTGAAGGTATATAATATAATCCACTCCTACCACTACCGAACCACCCCAAACCATGACAGTCTCACAAGCGCAAGATACAGTTTTAGGATGACCTCGCTAGTCTTGTAACTAACACTCCTTTGTATGAACCCAAGTACTTTATTAGCCTTATTACGAGCAAAAACACATTGTTTACTTGGCTTAAGGTTCCTACTTATCATTACTCCTAAATCTCTCTCGCAGTCGGATTTCTCTATGGCATCGTTGTTCATCTGGTATCTGGTTTCCCTGTTTACATCTCCTATACTGAGTACTTTACATTTGTCCACGTTGAATTTCATCTGCCATTTTTCAGACCATTCGAAAAATTTGTTTAGATATTCCTGTAGTTTTGCTGAGTCCTCGTCAGATTTAATAACACGTTCTATTTTATTGTCATCAGCAAATTTACTGTCTATGCCGATATCTATGTCGTTTATGTATATAATAAATAATAATGGTCCAAGTACTGAGCCTTGGGGAACTCCACTAGTGACGTCTCCCCAATGGGACTTTGTGCCGTTAATGCTCACTTGCTGTTTCCTGTCCTGTAACCACGCCCTAATCCATTTAAGGATATTATCTTTGATGCCATGTGCTTCTGCCTTTCTAATTAGTCTTTCGTGGGGGACTCTGTCGAAGGCTTTGCTAAAGTCGAGATATACCACATCATAATTGTGCCCCTCGTCCACCGATTGGAAAACTGATGAAAAGAATGTTAATAGATCAGTTAGACATGAACGTCCGCTTGTGAAGCCATGCTGGGAATCATTGATAAATCGGTGCTTCTCCAGGTGATTTCGAATAGAGTTTGAAATGATTGCTTCCAGTAATTTGCCTACTTTAGATGTTAGACTGATAGGGCGGTAGTTAGATGATAGTGCTGGTGGAAGCCGAACTGGCAAGGATTATGCATGTCTTCGTCCTCTAGATACATCAGCAACCGCTTGTTTACTATTTTGGCAGGTACCTCCAGCAGCGATATTTGTCGAAAGTTTTCGACTTTGATTGGTGTCTTGCCTGCTTTTGGTATGAGGCGGATAACGGCGAGTTTGAACATCTTAGGGAAGTATGCAGAGGAGAGGCAGGTATTCCATATATGAGCAAGCCTCTCTATCATATTATCTTTGAGTTGAGCCAGGATCTTCTTGTTAATATGGCTTTGCCCAGGTGATTTGTTTTTAAACCCTTTTATGACGGCGGACACATCTGCAGGTACTATGCATTCCGTCAGGTAGCTTTCGTCCACCAGTATATTGAAGTCAGTCCGTGCACGCAGCTGGAGCAGGTGCTGATGGTCCTGCAACTGACATAAAATGTCCTCTTCAAACTCCCTGTCGAAGCCCTCGAATATTTTCATGTTGTTTTGGTCGAGCAGGTGGAACCCATTACTCGCTTGATCCCTTTCCAGAAGGCAGCAGAATCGCGATAATTGTTAGTTGCCTCCCACACCAAAGCGGCCTACTTTTGTAAATGTAGATGTTTGCTGTCGTGCTGGATGTTCGACTGTAGCTCTCGGTACCGGTTTCTCAGCTCTTGCGTCCACCCGCTGATATTGGCTTGCTGTCTCACTTGATCGTACTGGACACTGAGCTGCTTCAGCTGGTGACTAGTGTGAGGATGGAGAATGGTCCTGTGAGTGGTGGTCAGGATGTTGTTGTCCATCTCCGTATTCACATCCGTGTACCATTCTTCGACCACGTCGTCGATGTTATTGGGGCTGACTTCTTCCAGGTTCTTCCCCAACTTGAAACTGAGAGACTCCTTGAAGGAGTCCTAGTCTGCCCGTTTGAGATTTGACCTGATGTTGGCGTGGAACATAATGGGATTGCATGAGAGAGTCACGACGACTGGCAGGTGGTCTCTGGTATTGATGGGTCCGGCGCTAACGTGCCTGTTCAGGACGGCCTCGTTGTTAGAGAGGATTATGTCGGGTGTTGTGGCACTGGCACGTCTGATCAATGTCGGAAAATCTGGCCCGAGGTGCTTCAGTTTTCTCTTTCTGATGTTGTCATACAGCGCCACACCGACGTTGTTCTCATGACCGTATCCGAGTATGGCGTGGCAAGCATTTAAGTCCCCTATTATGTATGTTGGTTTTCTGTGGCGTAGCAACTGGTGGAGGTATTGTTCGGGAAAGTAAGGATGTCTGGGAGGTAGGTACATTGTGCATATGATAACAGGTCCCCAAGTTGTCTACACCTGCAGTCCTAGAACTGAATCCTCGAAGTCTAGCAACACTCTGTGACTCACCCGTGACCTGATGGCCACAGCGACACCATCGTTCAGCTCACCTGTCATGTTCCTCTGGTATACAGTGTAGCCAAAAATTTTCAGCTTACTTTCGCCCTTTATGCCAGTACTGTTTAGCAGAATAATGTCTGGGTCTAATTGATAGTATAAGTTAGACAGTTCATTACGTCTGCTAAGGGACCAGTATAGGACATTATGTTGGACAATTTTCATCCTGCTAAAGACTGCCATTTCGGAAACTGTAGACTGGGGCGTCGCTTGAAGTGTTTGCTCGGCTTCTGCTATTTCAAGGGGGGGGGGGGGGGTGGCCGGAACTTCTTAGCAGAACCTTCGAACATCTGCTTGTCAGTTATTGGCAGGCTCTCAAACTTCTCACCCGTGTACAGGAAGATGTTCAGGTCCTGGGCCATCATCTGGACGCAACCGTTGACTGTGGTTACAGTCCGATGGTCACTGTCGTCGATGGGAGTACATGTATTGGGGTCATTAAGATTCATGGTGTCGTTGGAACTGTGATCCCAGGGGGACTGAATGGACACGTCGATGCTACGGTTATACTGACTTTTGCCGAAGTCAGGGAGGTCATGGTCTATTTCTTGCGTGGGTTGAGGTCGTCGATAAGTCGTTGAGTGGGTTACTGCCTTCAGGATTTCTTTTGAAGGGATTTCGTCGCTTATTTCAACAGGTGCAATGTTGTTCCTGGTTGGTGTCTCGTTGAGGTGTTTTGAGAATGAACCTGGTTCATGGGCACGCAGGTAAAACAAGTTTATAGCGGTGACTTTGGACTCGTCCAGCTGTGGAGAGGAGAAGTTCCTCATGCTCTCCGCCACTGCGTCCCTCATGGCGCCTAGTGACTCAGTAACTGCCTATTTTACTGAGTCCTTGATGGTTCGTATCTAAGATTGCAGGACTCGCTCACATTGTTGAGTTTTTGTGAGTCAGCTTGAGTTTCTTTCAGAGCGTCTTTTAGGGTTTCGCTGTAGGCCATGATTGTCGACTGAGTGGTGTTTTCTATGGTGTTTGAAATCTCCCTGGTTTCTTTTTGCTTGGTTATTTCTGTCAGTGTCTTCTTTGTTTCTTGAGTTACCTGTTTCCTGACCAGGCAGGTGGCAGAGAAGGTCCTGTGGCCACCCTCGCAGACGACACACTTTTTGATGGTGCGACGGCAGTCTTTATAGAAGTGCTGATCAGATGAACACTCAGAGCAGATTTGGTCATGTGGTCATTGTATTTATAGCACTTCATACATTATTGGATGGGCGTTTACTTTTCATATTCTATTTGGTGTGATGAGATTTAAGTGCCATGTGCATGTAGCCCCTTCTCCTTCATTCTTTTTTGCATCCGCTGTGTCTGCATAGTAAACCTTGATTATATTGGAGGTTTACATAGGATGCACCTCCACAATCTTGACATTGCTTTGCTTTCCATTTCATCTCTTATATATTCTGCGTTATTTTCCACTACATCTTGGTCCAACTTCCTACATACAAGGGTGAGCTTGGCGCTGTATTCCCGTGGGACAATGACCTCGTAACCATTAGTTTTCATTTTGTCCATGGCACTAGACTTAAGTAGTTCATGAGCATCTTCATCTGTTTCTGTGAGGATGATGTAACCATCTCTCAGATCCACGAGTCTATTTATTCTCACCCTTAGATCGCTTAATAGCCTTTTTAGCCCTATCCGTGACCCCTGGGTCGGGGTTCCGGAGATCTTCACTCTCACTTTAGCCATGGTCAGTAACATACATGAAAATCCTACCTAATCTGTCCACCTCAGCTAAACCCCATGGATGCCGCTCCTTCTGTCCGCTTGCTGGGCGAGTGAAGACGGGTCTAGGGGTAGGGTGAACAGACAATCCCCTGACTGGGGCCTAGCCAAGCCCTAATACCTATCAGTGACAGGTTATGAAGCACTGCCGAATCCCTAACAGAAAATGTTGCCACCCTTACTGTCTCGACTCAGCAGCCCTCTAAGGGCCCCCCTTGTGGCTCTGCCGGCAGGGTTCGCGTCGTTAGCAAATAGCAGGGACTCTCGATGAAAGGATAGGTTAGGGAAGAAAAGCAGTTACAAGAATAATAATACCCATGTACAACTACAAGGTAAAGCAGCTAGAGCGAACCCAACGTGAAAAACAAGGCTGACAGTCGTAACGGTCAACAATTTGAACATGAGCCAGGAGCGACGCGCGTGCTGGGTGCCCTCTGTCCTGGCAGCTTAACGGTACTACCCTCTCTAATGTTGCCCACTTTCAGGATCTCTGCTCCCACCTGTCCACCACCGCGGACATCGATGAATAGATTCAACATCGGATCAGAAGTGTATATCAAGCCTTTGGCAGATTCCGTACCCGTGTCTTCAGCTGTAGGGATTTTAAATGATCTACAAAGTTGCACGTATATTGAGCACTGCTCCTCCCCACCATGCTATATGGCAGTTTAACATGGGTCACATACAGGAGGCACCTCATGGCACTTGAAAATTTTCACCAGCGTAATCTATGTTCCATCCTCCGAGTTCGCTGAGAAGACAAGAGAACAAATGCCAGTATTGTTGCTGACACCAACTGTAGAAGCATCGAGGCTACCATTATCCATGAAGAACTACGTTGGACTGGCATGGACCACAGTAGACTGCCTAAGCAGCTATCTTACAGTCACCAAACGAATGGTAAAAGTAACAGTGGCCAGTGGCAGGCAACGGGAAAGGTATGAGGATAGTCTTACGATAAAGCTGAAAAGTGCCAAATCGACCCCTTCACCTGGGTGACGATCACTCCATACCGTAACGCTTGGAGGAGCACTGCACGTGATGTCAATACTTTCGATTTAGCCAGACGGCACACCGGGGCAGACAAACGTTAGCGCAAGAGAGACCCTACCGCCGCCCCTCCCGCACTAGATGTAGCCTCCACACGTGCCACAGCTGTGGACGGCCCTGCCGGTCCTGTATCGGCCTCTTAAGTCACCTCGGAGCTCACCGATGAAGGTGAAATTCTTAATAACTCATATCATTGCATCATAGCTGGATGATCATCATACTCGATTCCGAGTGACAGAAATGTAGTAGTAGTAGTGTGTGTGGCGAATAGGATGATGCTAAGTTTCATTGTTCTTTTGTGAGGTGGGTGATACGAATAAGTTTTAACAGTGATGTTTTTTTAATATGTTGAATCATATTATTCATAAAAAAAATTTTTGGCCTAAATAATATATACTCTTGTAATGATTTTTTGGGGTAAACATTGATATTATTTTTCAATAGTTTAGATAAATGTCATCGCGTAATAAGGGTGGTGAATTACATTTTCTGAAAACAGTATGTAAGGAATTAATTTTTATTACTATTAGTATATTTTTTTATGTCTCAGATGTAAAATTTATAAATAGATGTAGGTAGTTGGCGGTACTTGTTAAGGATAGGTGTTTCTGATTCGGGTGTGATGAGGTCATGTGTGTGTGTGTGTCTGGAGTGGGTTTGCTCAAGTCGGGCGTGTCTACTACAGTAGTTCGGGTTTTTTGTTCTTATCCAAACCGCCAACCCTGCTAGCTTAGGGCGGCTGGATTGATGAGGGTATATCTGTGTCGGCTGTCAGTCGGATGTCTCAATCCATTCGCCAGCCAGCCTTCGCCGTGAACGGACCTCTCTTCTGACCCTTCACTGCTAAAGCCTGCCAGCCTGTCTCTGACCGTTGACGACCCAAACGAAAACGACCACCTCACCACCATTACTTACACACCCGGGAAGCTCGTTCCAGACAACGCCCTTTCTGTGCCTCCCCAATGATCAGGGGTGACTCCTGATCAGAGGCGGCCCTGATTGGGAGATCTGTAACGGCCTTCTGCAGCGGACTTGGGCCGCGATCCCACTGGTGTTACTTGCACCAGTGGCTGCTTTTCTTTGATCTTCCTTCTTTTTCGCTCTGGCCTGGGGACCTGCACCCTAGAGGTGTATTCGTCCTTGGGTCCCCCCTGTAACTGTTCACCTCCACCGCAGGAGATTGTGATCACGAAAGGGGGTAGGAGCAGAACCCATCCTTCCGCCGAGCCTTCCTGGGTAACCGTGATCGTGCGGGACCACCTAGGAAGGGGGTCGCAATCCTTAATCCTCCACCCCCCCCCCCCTGAATAGGTACACTTTAAAGCTCACGCCTATAAGTGAGCACTTATCAACAATAGGGAAACAGGTTCCCCTAACGGGGCTTCTGGATGAGTGACACAGGAACCACTCCACGACCACTCGACCAGCAAGTGGCGGTGGGGAGTGCTGTAATTCCTGTGTTTAGGTTGCTCGCCCGGAACAGGTAGGGTGCCTGTAACTTTCGTCAAGTCACAATAAGACTGATGCCACGGAGAACGACCAAAGCAAATGACTAGGACAACTGGAAACAGGATACGGGTACGCTCCCTCCAGGCGGGCGTATCCGAAAAACACAAGGAGGAACTGGGCATACTACTATGTGCCCAGCTAAACATCAAATTCGCCGCCTTGATCGAAACAAAGGACTCCTTCATAGTGCTTTGCCTGGAAGAAAAGGATGTAGACAATATGCCTTCTGCCGACTCAACAAAGAAATTAAAAGAACGGGGTTTTGAAACAGTAATACCAGCACAACTACGTGCAAAAAAATCTGTAGTTATTAAAAGGGTAGATAGAAATATACTGAAAGAAACACCAAGCTACATTGCTAACAATATAGAAGAGAAGAATCTATGGGCTAGAGTTAGGAGGTGGTGCTAATGCCTGGTGCTTCCACCATGATGAAGGTCAGGTTTGGAGAGATCTCCATGGCACAAAAAGCCCTAGAGAATGGCCTCTGTATCTCCCACTACCACCTGTCAAAACAACAAATCGAGCAGGAGGAGTTTTACGCAATAACACCCTGTTGGAACTGCTACAAATACAATCATCTAGCAATAAACTGTTCCCAAAAAGATAAGAAGTTTTGCTCCCAATGCGCAGCAGAGGGCCACACATTCAGAGAATGTAGCAATAAAGATAACCCCAAATGCCTGAACTGCAATGGGGACCACCGAACACTAGCAGCACGCTGTCCCATAAGGAAAGAAATAATTAGGAAACTGAGAGAAAAAGAAAAGGCAAATAAGAAGATAGAAACAGACCCTAACAAAACATATGCAGCAATTGCAAAGCTGCAAGATACCACCTCCAAAGTCCTGAAGAAAACCAAAGAAAATTCCCTCATGCAACCTACATACCTTAATCTGAGCGAAGGATTACCATTCACAATTCTAACTAGTATTATTCATGCACACATCAACAACATTGCAAAACCAGGATCCTTTGGAAAAACGATCAGGGAAACGTTTGCTGCAAATAATCTGCCGGAGGTGAAATTTCCAGACGACGCCCCCTCAACAGAAATATTTAAAATTGTCACCGAGAATAGCCTAGGAATAACCAAACCACAGGAGCACACAACCAAACTAGTCACAGAAGAAAACGTCATGGAAATAGACCCTATCAGCCAACCAGTTACACCACACCACAAATCATCAGATTCCACAACTCAGCAAACAGAGAAACCACAACCTGCAAAAGCTGACCCAACCAAAGCGAAAACAAGAAAAGAATCCCACTCTGGTCATCGTGCCCCCCCCCCCCCCCCCCCCCATCTTCACCAAGCGATGTGCAGCCAGCAGACCTAGGAAATGAGATCGGTATCCGCTTCTACTCAGTCAACACACCACCTACAATAACAAATGATAGATTTCTGCAGGAAATCAAGGAGGGCACAGTCAAATTCACCTAAGAAGATGTCAGGGTAGAAGAATCCTACATAGACCAGTTGATAAATGCAGAACTAATAAACACCAAATATAACAAAATTGAAAGAGTAGACATAACTAAGTTTAAGAAAATCAGAATGGATTAAAGGAGGAAAGGAATAGACACTCGCCAGGAGATACACGAGCCAGCAAACACCCTACACCAAGTTCTCGGGATCCACGACTATTCAAAACAAATCATTAAAGATAATTCAACACAACTTCCTTGCCTGGACTCTGGCGAGGAAAACAGAACTTACTAACATATACAGCACAATAGACCCAGACATCATCCTTATCAACGCACAAGGTCGGAAAAACAGTGACAAAATCAAGATCTTTAACTACCATGTACATCAAATTAACATACACGACGAACCACATGACGGAATAGCAATAGCTTTAAAACGCAACATACAATACAAAATCATTGACAACTTTCAAAGTAACTTTCTTGCAGCCGAAATAAATAAAACAAGAGGCCCAATAACTATTGGAACTTCATATATAACATTCAGAAGGCCAATATTCCCTACAGGGGACATCTTAAAACTAATGAGGCAAAACAATCCAGCATACTTCATAGGAGACCTCAATGCTAAACACACAACCTTAGGACACAATATTAGAAACCCAGGAGGAAAAATCCTCCATGCTCTAATCGAACACGGGACAATAACACACCTCGGGCCCGACTTCGAAACTTACGCATCAGCCGGTAACTCTGGGAAAGCAGACATTGTTTTAGCCAATAGGCATCACCATCTAAACGTACATCTAAAAGCTGGACCCAAAACTCTTTCCACATCCCCGATACAAATTCCACCAATCCCAAGATTTTCACTCAATAGAGCAAATTGGGAAAAATTTAAATAGGATCTTAGCAACAACGAACCAACACTACTACACAACAAAGACAAACAAAAGAGATTGACAAAACACTGGATACATGGAACAATGAAGTAATAACAGCAATGAAAAACAACATGCCCCACACAATTAACATATGAAGAGAAAATGATCCAAAACTAGATTCACCAATCTATATGAATAAACAAAAACACACGGGTGAGGCAATGACAACAGAATATTATATAGGAATCTAAGAGAAGAACTGAAAGACATTAGCAAGAACAAACACAATGAAACATGGAACAAACTGATCAATGATACACACGCAGACTACAGAAATCCAAAAGCAATCTGGAAAAAAATTAAAAACCTAATGGGAACTAATTCGGAAGAAACTAGCTACATAAAGGACAAAAACGGTAGAAAGGCAACAGAACCACACGATAAAGAACCAATATTTAGAGAATACTGGAAAGACATATTCAGAATAAACGACGAAGACAGTAGAAGCTTCTGCCAAGAAACAGAACAGGCAACTAGAACAAATTTGAGCCAGAACACAGAGAAATGGAAACCTACTAGAAAAATCCACCTCAATTCATTAAATATTAATAACCCAATAATTGCTCCATTAACCCAAAATGATATTGAAAAAACAATAGCAAGCTTTAGGAACAAAGCACCTGGCATAAGCCAAATTAATAAAATAGTACTACAAAAGATTCCTGAGTCTATGATCGAACAGCTTAAAAATATATATAATGCCTCACTTGCAACTGGCTTCTTCCCTACCAAATTTAAAATAGCCAAAATCAGACTCATCCCGAAAGCAGGAAAGAACCATACTCAAGCAGAGAACTACAGACCTATTTCGCTACTGGAAACACCCGGTAAAATATTGGAAAAAATAGTCAACCACAGACTCAGAAATTTTCTAGACCAAGAAAACAAATATAACCCGAGACAGCACGGCTTTTGGAAAAATCGAGGAACCAACACAGCAATGGCACCAATATACGAATCAATTGCAAATGCTGCAAGCAACAGAGACCAATATAATATAATTCAAAGAGATGTGTCAAAAGCATTTGATAAAGTCTGGCATTAAGGATTGAAGTTGAAAATAATCAAATTGGACATGCCTTCCAATATCACAACACTGCTATGCAATTTCTTCGACAACAGAAAGGCCAAATTAATCATCGAAAATCATCTAGGACAAACTTTCAACCTTCATAGTGGAGTTCCCCAAGGCAGTAATATATCGCCGACATTATACACTGTATACACAGCAGACATGCCGCAACCACGGCAATTAGAATATATAGCATACGCAGATGATGTCACACAGATAGTCAGGTACCCAGGAAAATCCAAACAAATGATGGCCATCAGAACAAGCAGAGAAATTGAGATAATAAATAACTATGAACGAAAATGGAAGATAAAAACCAATGTCCAAAAACTCAAAATAATTCACATCGCAAAAACAAACCGATACCCTATTATTGTCAACAACCAACAAATACCATATGCTGCCAACGGAAAAATATTAGGACTCAAGATAACCAGAAACGGAATAATACCCCACATCAATGAAAGAATAGCAATTGCAAAATCACAACTTACAAAGCTCAGAAGATTCCGCCAATTAAACACCAACACGCAATTGCACCTATACAAAGCACTGATCAGACCACACTTAGAATACCCTCCGATACCTCTGAACACAATCGCAAGAACAAACAAACTTAAATTTCAAGCAGTGCAAAATATAGCCCTCAGAAGAGCGGCAAAACACCAACCACCATACACACAAACAGCACAAGACATACACACAGAACACGGAATTGACCCATTCAACACCAGAATACACACCCAAGCATATGCAATATGGAAAAAAAATCCAGCAAGAACACGATCCCATACTAAACCAACTAATTGAGGATAACAACAACACATCGCACAGACGGTGGCCTAGAAGCAGAAAAAATGATAACGAAGAACCAGAGCCTCTATATACATAATAAAAAAAGAACCAAAAAATGGGAACAACTCTCCAGTCACACAAGGAGAGCGGCAAATTAATTCAGGGCAGGATGCAAATGTATTACAGAAGGATCTAAATAAACTGCAGGGGTGGTTTGAAAAATGGCAAATGAAATTCAACACCAGCAAGTACAGCGTACTTAATATTGGAAGAACAAATACTTATAATGTATACAGCCTTAACAACATCAACCTAGAGAAGCCGGCTTGTGAAAGAGACCTAGGGGTACTTGTAAGCCCGGACCTACGGCCTAGAAAACAGTGCGTTAATGTTCGAAATAAGGCAAACAGAGTATTGGGTTTTATATCTAGAAGTGTAAGTAACAAGAGTGCAGAGGTCTTATTGCAACTATATCTTGCGCTAGTTAGGCCGCACCTCGATTATGCGGTTCAGTTCTGGTGCCCCTATTATAGAATGGATATAAATTCACTAGAGTCGGTGCAGCGAAGAATGACAAAAATGATTCCGGGACTTAGAAACCTTCCGTATCAGGATAGGTTAAAGAAACTTAACTTGCATTCCCTAGAAAGACGAAGAGTGTGGGGAGATATGATAGAAGTATTTAAGTGGGTGAAAGGAAGCAATAAAGGGGATATAGATAAAGTTCTTATAATATCCGAGCAGGATAGGACTCGGAGCAACGGATTCAAGTTGGATAAGTTTAGGTTTAGGAGGGAGATAGGAAGAAACTGGTTCACAAATAGGGTGGTGGATGAGTGGAACAAGCTTAGCAACTTTGTAGTAAGTGCGGGAACTCTGGAAAGTTTCAAAAGGAGGCTAGATAGATTCATGGATGATAGAGAGTGGTCGTAACTTTCGACAGGAGCTGCCATGCACAGGCCAACCGGCCTATTACAGACTCCTTATTTTCTTATGTTTCTTATGTTCTAAACAAACAAAGACCTAAAAAGTTCACAAATACCCACAATAAAAAACTAGAAACGAAAAGATGGGGATCATCCCTCCAGTGCCACAAGGACCTGGAGGGACGCCCCCCCCCCCCCTATCATAATATGCCCAAGGAAACATCAAATAGAACAACTTAGCTTAGCTTGGCTGAGACCGGCCTTCCCTAACCGCATGAGTCCTCTAATGCAGCACTGTTGACGGAAGACAAAAACCACGTCTCCGCAAGGTGGATAGCCCACCTGCTGTAAACCTCCTCCTCTATTTCCCACTTCTGAACTTTACCTTGTACTGTACCATTCTTGCACCCTCAGAGCTAATGCTCTCTTCTCTCCGTATTACCGACCGACCGATGTGTCAATGTCAGGCATGCCAAAGTCGGGTGCGACAAGGTCAGGAGTGTTAGTTATAAACATTTTGTAGATTAGCAATTATTACGGTTTGTTTACTGTTTATAAATAATATATGATATATCTGCATTTACTTTTCATGTACACTCACGCACCATAGTTTCGATGCACCCTTTACCCCTACTCCAGACTCGATGGAAGTCGTAGCCTTGGCTTCAAACAGAGCGTCCCCCCCCAATAGCAGTTCATGATTTAATATTTGAGAGTATATATGCACGATACAGGTTTTTTTAGTGACTTCTCAACACTTTAGTTACCACCACTATACTTAACATTACTATACAAGAGGGTTCAATCGGTTTGCAGCCCTGACTACGAATTCCCTCGAGCCAGGAGTAGGGGTAGAGGGTGCATTGACACTATGGTGCGGAGTGTACAGTCCCCCAAAAAGTATAGTTATATTATAGTAGCTACATTTTGAAATGCTAGGCGGAATGCTTTGATGTGATCCACAGTGCCTACTCGCGATATCAGCAGCAGCATAAAATCCATAAAGCTATATTAATGTATGTGTAGAAGCAAAGCATATTTAACGAAGCCACTGACTGATGATTACAATAACACGATAACACTGAAATATACATTAAATGAAAATCTTCCCAAACATCACAGTAAAAACTGAAACATTAAAACGGACATTTCACCATTACGTCGTTGTAGTAACAGAGTTTCATTCTTACTGAATTTCACAGTATGCCTACTTATGTTGTTCACGGTATGCCTAATTTATGAAGAGTGGCTAAGCAAATAGTACTTGATAGAAGAGTGAACAACTAAAGTACTATAAAATATATGTCTACACGTAAATTGCATTGGTTTAACACCAAAATAAGGTTTCAGTGTGGCACTAGTTGTTTCATGGCGACTAACCCATCGTGATACTTAGGGTTCACCTACCCCAATTCTCCGTGATATCTCAGCATTACTTATAAACTCATTGTGAAGAGCAATGGTACAACTTCTTATATCTTTACGACATTCACTCTAAGTCATAAAACATGCTCAAATGTCACAAATGTAGAACTACCAACCGTTCAGAAGCAAGTCGAGTAAAATTGCTCGGAAAACCTCGAATCACATTGACCTCATAATTAAGATACTTTTAGGGGGAACTGTATATGAATCGTTTCCCAAATAATATAGTGTTATAGTTTTAGTGACACTTTTGGCATAGTTCCACGATCAGACTCGAAGCTTCGCTGTCACTTTACCCAGATTCGTCATGAGCTTCGGAACATTACGCTGTGTGCGTGCGTGCGTGCGAGCTTGATAATTGGAAAAACTCAAAATTTATATATTTTCTGCTTTTAAAAAAATGGTCTATCTGGATTGGTAAAAGCGGCGACAGAGAAGGTAGCTGCCGTTCTTATACTCTTGATCTTGGCGGGTATGTCGTCAAGTCCAGCGCTTTTATAGTTTGTTGGGCCTTTCTTGCCACGTCAAAAGTTGGTACTGCGGTTCGAGCATCCTCAGAGGAACAAAGGCTCGGAAAATTATATAGTACAGATGGCTCAACTGGGTTTTTCGGTTGACTAGTGTGCTGAAGTGTTCTGTCCATTTCAAATCTCAATAGTATCTGCGGTCTGTCTTTAAAGAGAGTGATGTCATCAGCATATTGAACAGGAATCAGGTTCCGGATTGAAGTGCCATAATTGTTTTAGGGTATCGTAAAAAGTGTGAGAGTTGTTGATCTCAACAAAGTTTTGCAGCGCCTGACAAGGGCGGATGACTGCTCTTTGAGTTTAACAGTGAGTAGTGAGTAGATATCCTAGAGCGGTCGACGAACCAGTCTTGGTGATGCCATTTCTTGCAAAACCGAGGGTCTCCACGGCTGGCTGGTTGGTGACGAAGCTCAGCTTGGCACATTCGCCATTCAATGTCGTGGTCTACAAGGTTTGTTATCTCTGAAATATAGTCTAAGTTCTATACAAGTTTCCCTCTGAGTCTCTGAGGACTCTGCAGTCTGTTCCGAGTTTGTCGTCTTTGAGGGGGGCGTAATTTCCAGCCATAATTAGTTCTGAAAAGTTTGTGATTTGTCCACAAATCCTTCTGGTCTATTTTAAGTGTGATTGCATAGTCAGGCCCAAAGACTATATACGAAAGATAGGAAAGCTCGTACGAAAGCTATTGAATTAACCGTGCCCCGCAAAGCCGGAATCAGCGCCATCTATCGGCAAGGTCCCAAATAAACTCTAGCTCCGAAGGGAGGGTCAATCTGAAACTCCACCTCTGTTTCTTGTGTTATTATTCATATCCTATCCACTGCGCCATGTTAGGGTGCCATCCAGGGGGATAAGTAAAGGCGGCGGCGGAGTCATGAGTTATGAGGTGAAAGAAGATTATTAGGGGTTGAAGAAAAAGTGGTGAAACTGAAATACAGTAGGAGTAGAATGAATCTGGGCTCAACCAGATCGCTTCATCTTTCCTATTGGTGTTTTATCTTTGTTTTGCTCCCCTGGGTCGTCAGACCTTTGTATTAATATTGGTATATTTCAATAGTGCTGCTTATATTTTTTATACTGTGGTGGAGTCAGTGAGCCCGCCCAGGTCCTTGTGTAGCTGGGAGGGTAGTCACTTTTTTTTTTTTTTTGCTAAGGTGTTAGTTAAATGTTTGTTGTGTTAGTCTAAAGGTACACTGTATGCAGAGGCCTGCCAGGTTCTTAGTGGAGCTGGCAGGTCATTATCATCTTTTATTCTCTCTATTAATGTTATATGTGTATATCGGGGCTGGAGGTGGTTCAATTACTTTCTTCCTGGCTGATTTAAACCAACCGTGTTCTTAGAATTCTTCATTTTTTCTATTATTTATCCAGTTTTGGTAAGTTTCTGTGTTGAGTTCAGTCACTTTGTTCCAAATATTTGCGGCTTTGTTGTGTATTTCTACATTGATTGCTAGGAGGTTTGCTCTCTTGTGTAGCTGTTCATTATTGATGTGGTCTGTATATCTTATGTTATATATAAATCTGAGGGCTATATTTTGTACTGTTTGTAACCTTTTAATGCTCGTTTTACTAAGGGTGTTCAATGGGATGGGTGGGTCACTGCCTGTGAGAGGTCCTTGTTTTATATGGTAATTGAAAAAAGCTTTATTATTGGTAAAAATTTTGTCTGGTATCGATTGTGTATTGTGATTTCTCTAGGTTGGAAAGTTAGGACCTAGATGAGTGATTTTCCCTAGGTTTATTAATTGATTAAGGCCGTTTCCCACGGCGTTATTATTTGTATTGTCGAAAATCCTGTGTCTGGCATTAAAGTCTCCCAAGATGTACACCAGGTGACTGTTGTTAACCAATTTTAATAGGTCTTCTATAGGTAAGTAGGGTCGTCTCGGTGACAGATAAGTAGTAGCAATGATTACGTCTCCTTGAGCTGTATTTATTTTTATTGCTAGAAATTCATCCTGGAAGTCATCGATTAGTTTATATTTTAAGTTTATTTTAACCGCTATAGCTACTCCGTCAGTTTTCTCGCCCGATTTATTTCTTTGGTTTACATAATAGTTAAAGAGTTTTATGTTGTTGTTGTCTGTCTTACCATGACTGTTTATTAGTATAATGTCAGGGTCAATTTCTTGATATATATTACTTTGGTTAATTCTCTCGGTCTTCCAGTTTCTTACGTTTTGTTGTATTATTCTTAAAGTTCTTACTGTTTGTCTGTTGTCGATTATTTCTTAAACTTGGACTGTGGCAGTTGGAGTGGAGACCTATCATCCTGTTTCACGCTTCTGACTCTTCTAAACTCTGACGAGTCTAGTATTTTAAAGTTATTGGTCGTAATCTTTAGTTTGCCCATAGTGATTAGTGTCCAGACGTAATCTTCGCTTAGGGATTTTTCTTGATATATCCACTTGTATATCCCTCCTTCACAGTTTTTTGCTATTGTCCCTCCTGTTGGTCTCGATGTTGGAATTCCATGTTTTGTTGTGGTGATAACTTTTAATCCAATATCTTCAGCAGATTCAGGTTGTATATTGTGATCAGTCTCCATCTTATCTTCTCTCCTCCTGATCCTTTGTCTTGTAGTCTGTCTTTTTGTTATTTCTATCTTCTCTTTGTCACTTCTAGTCATTTGTCTGGGATCCCTATCAGTCGCTTGTGTTTCTTGTGTATCAGCTGTTGCTCCTTGCTCAAACCTTTGTTTTCTAGCTGTAGTTTTTCTTTCAGTTCGCTTGAGTATGTTGCCTGAAATAATTTTTCGGATTCTGGATTATCTGGGAATATCATCTCCGGTAGGCTATTCAATTTAAACATTATCCTTAGCTCCTCATTGTATGATCCGGGTACAATGATATTGTGCAGGTGTGCGTGGATCATACTAATCATTACTTTGTCATGTATTGGTTCACTGAAGTTTAAGATGGTGGATTCTGGTCTGTGAGCCTCTTGGACAGGTCTCTTGGCTATTTCAACGTATGTCGTGTCCTTCTTTTCTTGTTCCTTTTTCCTTGTTTCTTGTACTTTATCATGTGCTTTTTTAATTGGGCATGCCATTGCTAACGTCCTGTGTCCCATATATGCATTCCCGTTTCTCTTACAGTTGAGACAGCCAACATGTGTGTTCTTGCATTCAGTGTAGGTATGGTCGTCGCCTGCACAGTCTGAACAATACTTTTTCTCTTTTTCTGGACAGTCTCTCGTTGTGTGTTCTTCATATTTGTAACAAGAAAAGCAAGGTTGCAGATTGATAAATGTTTCCTTCTTTATTTGATGAGGTGTTACTAACATGTTAAATATTAGAAAGCCCTGTTGTATTACTTTTTCAGCCATTGAAACTTCTTCGAAGGTAATCTTGAAAACATGAGTGTAGTCTTTTATCTTGATAACTTCCTCGATCTTCATCCAACTGTCTTGGCCTTCCAGTTCATCTTTCAGATCTTCAGATGTCTTCCTCCCGATCTCCTGGTCGACTTGGGAACGAAAACTGATCTTTTTACTTTTCGTTCTGGTGGCATGACAACAACAAGTCCTTCATTGTAAAAAACATCTCTGGCTTCTTTTGAGAGGATTTTGTCTGAGTCAAAGTCATCTTTACAGATTACTTTGAAGCCTTCGTTGGCACTAAATATTCTTGTTAATGGGACTTGTAATATGCTACAAGTGATTTCTGCCACTTTTCCTCTTCCAATAGGGTGTCCCTTATCTCTATGTTTAATCCTAATGCTTGTGGTTGTATGTATATTATGTATGCTGGTATATATATTATGTATGTGCTCCATTTATGTATTATTTATTCAGCCTAGCTAGCAGCGTGTGGCAATGTTATTACCATATCCCACATGCTTAATTAATGTGCCTGGCGACGTATGGAAGCTGCTAATGTATCACTTGCCATACGTCGTCTATAGCAGTTGACCAGGAGCCTAGCCAGGGAGAGCGCTGCTCCCCTTTGTGTACAAACTCTTATCCAGTAAACCGAACCTACAAAACTATACAGGTGTTTGTGTTCTCTCCTGTATATAGAACTTACTATTCAGAACCTAACATGGCGCAGTGCGTAATCTTACTGGATAATTACGAGTGATAGTGCAAGTTTGTGAAAGCCGGCTCATGGACTCCTTCCCCGTGTCAACCAACCGCCACCCGCCACCCCTCCTCGAAGAATTTCGCAACTTTGAGCAGTGTCAGTGACAGTGATTTTCTGTGAAGTGTTTAGTGCATTGTGTGTTTCGTGCCATTCATGTGTGACCTTGTTCTAAAAGGATTCCCAAGGTACACGGCATGTTCTGGGCATTTGTAAGGAGTAACGTTTTTCACATCCTCCTCTCATCATTCCTTGAGGGTACCTGACGCTCCTCGCCGTCTCCACCCCCCCCCCCCCCTCACAGCGCCGCCTCCACCCCCCCTCACAGCTGGGGCGAGACGCTCTGCCTGCCCGGGACACACACGCACACACATACATGTACTAACACTCGCTGACCGCGCGGCTTCCTTATATATATTTTTTATATATGTAACCTGTCGGAATTTACTGGACTTTAATTTCTCACTTGACTTGGGGTTTATTTAAAATTAATAGATGGTAATGGCAGTGGAAGCGCCCCTTTGAGAAAAATCCCGAACCAGCACAAGAACACTTAAATCTACTAAACAAAATAATTTGTCCGTGACCCGTGGAAGGATAGCATCTGTTACTGGGATGAATGAGACACACTGTAAAATTTAGACACTTATATTCCCCCCAACACTACAAACACAATCAAATAATGGTACACCAATATGCGCACCTCTCAACTTGAACTTAAAACACTACTCTGGGGAATAAAAGTTATACATGATATAAAAATTATTAGAAACTCAGGCAACAATAAATTTGAAGTATTAAGAACTGTTGCGTGCACACATGAAACAGGCCTTAAAGGCTTTCACACAATAATATCAGTCACTTAGGTATTAAAAAAATAGAAATTAACTACTCTACAATGAATAGGCCTTAAGGGCACTCAACAAAATTATATCAGTCACTGAGGAATGGTAATAAAAATGAGAAATTAAATACTCTACAATGAATAGGCCTTAAGGGCACTCAACAAAATTATAGCACCCCAACAGATGCACACTTCCTAACCTAACCTAACCACTACTCTGGGGAACAAGGTTATACCTGAGATCAGAATTACGAAGAACAATCAGAGGCATTAAAAGAATCAAATCACAGTATCACTCTGGTTCCACTTGATGGCACCAACATTCAAAACAATATTATCAAAATTATCTAGAAACTATTAAACTACACCCGTAATAAGGGAGGGAAAATGTTCCTCCAGGTATCTCCTAGAGACCTAGACTCACGGTCTCAGTGTGTGACCATTAGTCTACTCAGATAGCCTCAGTGTACTCCCAGTGCGTCCATAAAGCGGACGGGAGTGAGCCAATCAGACCTTGTACAGTTGAGAGAAGCTTTAGCGTCCCGTGTCGTTTAGTTGTCGGGAGCACTCGTTCACTCAAGAGATCCTTTGCTACCCCACTAAACAGTGACAGGCCTACTTTGATCGGTCCAATGGCGACAATCGCCACCCTCAATCATCAACGGCAGTCTCAAACGGCAGTCAATCTCAGGTCAACTCCAGTCAAGTGGATTCTGGCGGAAACCCTGAAATGAACTCACTGTTAGCTCAAGTTTACTTTATCACTCCCCTATCTAACCCTGTCTGAGATCGAATGAGACTTACTTGTTATACTGCAATATTTCAGCACAGGTGACTAGGCCACGTGACTATTCCTGGGACAGACGCGCAGGGACGTCCTGTTTGTGTGAGTGCTATCCGGGACTGAGAGAGAGGCCGGGTCGCGTCTTCTCAAGGCGTGAGCTTAGGCCTACGTGACTTATTTTCCGCCTAACTAATAACTCCTTGGGACACCCGTAGCATTATTCAGACTGCTAAACGATCTATAATAATTTAAAATTCAATAATAGTCCCTTACTTCATGAATCGCATCATTAATAATTCGGTGAATTACATTTAATCTCATATAGGCCTAGTTCCACCATCTCTCGCTAGGAGCGGGAAGCGCTCTCTCCCCTCCCATGACCTTGAACGCTCAGTGTTGCCAATGGCGGGGCATTCGAAATTACTCTGAAATTTCTGAATATTACAATCGACCCCCGTAAAAAAAGACAGCACTGTCCTCATGTGCTGAGAAAAACATACATACGACCCCCCTAAAAATTTGTTCTAAGAAACTGCATCTTACCCCTTTTGCTAAACGCAGCATTCCCGTCTTCTCTTCTCTCCTTTTCTCTCCCGCTAACACTCGACCCACCTAAAGAAAAACAGCACTGCCCTCATGTGCTGAGAGAACAACATACGACCCCCCTAAAATTTGTTCTAAGAAACTGCATCTTACCCCTTTTGCTAAACGCAGCATTCCCGTCTTCTCTTCTCTCCTTTTCTCTCCCGCTAACACTCGACCCCCCTAAAAGAAAACAGCACTGCCCTCATGTGCTGCGAGAACAACTTAGAACCCACCTTCAACTCTGTACTATTCCACTCGCAGCTCGCAACTCCATTTCTTCCCCATTTCTTCCTAGCCCAACTCATAACCAACCAGAACATCACGCTCCCCTTTTGCCTGGCCCTTAACTAGAGAACCAATGTCAAAATTAATACCAGCCCAAAACAAACATGCTCTCCTTTGCCTGGCCCTTGAACTAAGAGGAACCAATGTCAAAAAAAATACCAGCCCAAAACAACCATGCTCTCCTTTGGCCTGGCCCTTGAACTAAGAGGAACCAGTGTCAAAACAATACTCAGTCCAAAACAAACATGCTCTCCTTTGCCTGGCCCTTGAGCTAAGAGGAACCAGTGTCAAAACAATACTCATTCCAAAACAAACATGCTCTCCTTTTGCCTGGCCCTTGAACTAAGAGGAACCAGTGTCAAAACAATACACAGTCCAAAACAAACATGCTCTCCTTTTGCCTGGCCCTTGAGCTAAGAGGAACCAGTGTCAAAAAAAATATTCAGTCCACGTCTCCGAGCCTCATGCCGGCAGACCAACCCTCTGACAATGTACCAGTCCATAGTTCCTTCCTTCCTGCCCCGTTCTCCTCTAGTACATGCATCGCTGTATACTCTTCTTCACTATCTTCCTCCTGTTCCGCCGGGATTCTAGATAGAGTATCCGCCACAATGTTGTTCTTCCCCGGCTTGTACTCTATAGTAAAGTTAAACTGCTCGAGATCCGCATTCCACCTACTTTCCACGGCACCTAGTTTAGCCTTCTCCCGGTGATTGAGTGGGTTGTTATCTGTATAGACTGTGAAATGTTTCCCTGCCAAATAATCCCTGAATTTATCCACTACTGCCCATTTGAGTGCTAACATCTCTAACTTACGAGAACTATAGTTGTTCATGTTACGTTCTGATTTCCTCAGGCCCCGACTCGCATAGCACACCGGATGCAGCCTGCCATCCTTCCGCTGGGACAGCACCGCACCTAGCCCACGAAAACTTGAATCTGTTTCTAATATAAACTCCTGAGTGAAATCTGGGCAAGCCAACACTGGTGTCTGCGTCACCTTGTCTTTCAGTTTCTCAAAAGCCTGTTGCTGTTCCTCTCTCCATTCACTATCTACCCGATCCTTAGATTTCCCATGCATCAACACATGCAGTGGAGCAGCTATTTGGGCAAACCCTTCAACAAATTTCCTGTAAAATGATGTGAACCCTACAAAAGACCGCACATCTTTCACCGTCTGAGGGACTGGCCAATCTCTTATTGCCCTAATCTTCTCAGGATCAGCTGTGATGCCTTCAGCTGACACCTGATATCCTAAATAACTTACTTTTGAAGCCAATATTTCACACTTTTTAGGTCTAAATCTTAAGTTATTCTCCCTCATCCTGCAAAATAATTCCCTCAATCTGACTATATGTTGATCTATTGTACTTGAAAACACCATCACATCATCAAGGTATACAAGCAACGAGGAGAAGATCTTATCCCCTAAAATCCGCTCCATGTATCTCTGAAAGGTTCCCGGACTATTTGACAATCCCATAGGCAGTCGCCTGTACTCAAAGTGTCCGAAGCTTGTGCTGAAGGCAGTCTTTGGACGGTCTGAAGGTTTTACTTCTATCTGGTGATATCCCGCCGCCAGATCAAACGTTGAGAAAAACTGGGCCCCCGTCAGAGATTCTAGAGTTTCATTTATCCTAGGCAGAGGAAACGCATCGCGTACCGTGACCTTATTTAAGTCACGATAGTCAATGCACAACCTCAGCGTCCCGTCCTTTTTCCTCACTACTACAATGGCGGCAGAGTACGGACTCTCACTATGCTGAATTACTCCCTGATCTAACAGCTGGCTAATGTGCTGCTTCACCTCTGGTACCTGGTTTGGAGGGATCCTCCGATATGGCACCCTAACTGGCCTGTCTGTGGTCACTGGGATCTCATGCTGAACCCCAATAGCCTTTCCTATGGGCTGGCCCTCTTCTTCAAAAATATCACTAAACTCTTCTATTAAACACCTAACTGCACTCTCTTGTCCCTCATTCATTTCCTCCGTGTGCACTTTGACCTCCGTACGGGCATCCGGTTGCACTGTCCTCACATATACCTCTTCACTGATGTCTTCCTCGACTTCCGTCCCCGAAGCCACTTTCCCAATCCGCCAATTGCCCCTCAAGCTCATACGACTGTCAGACAGATTTGCCACCAACACCTGGGTCATGCCTCTCACCACTCTTACAGCTGTCGGCAACACTATCACACCCTCAGGCATCCAACCTTCATCCTCTATTGTTAGAGGTTCAATCACTACTTCTTTGTTAGCTACCTGGCTTAATGAGGGAACACATACTGACAGCAACCGAGTACTCCGGGGAGGAATGGTTGGTCTTTCCTTCCTCTCTGTCATACAATACCCCAGGCTGATGGCCTCTATTGCACATAACTGCCTAACCTCATGCAAGCAATTTTCCCACTGAGCGGTGCTCCTGGCTTTCCTGCACAAGTGATACATGTGCGGCCAGATCTCCGCAACCTCCCCCAGCACATTCATCCCCAACAACCCGACATGAGATTGCCCCTTACTCTGGGTCTCAATCCCTGGACAAACCAACATCCCCACATCAGTGACTTCCTCCCCACATACGACCATAGTGACCCGAATACACCCCACACACGGCACTGGAAACCCTGACGCCCCTTTCACCCTTATTCGAGTGGGCTGCAACACCACGCCTGCAGGCTCCAGCTCCCGACGGTAGAAAAGTTCATCAATTAGCGACACTTCTGCCCCAGTATCTGCTAAACCCCACATTTCACGACCCGCTACCAGCACCGAGACCTTAGGACACTCTGCTTTCAGCCTTAAGGTACCTTCTGTTGTGATTAAATTTGTCATGCGAACCACGCTTGACCATGGGTCCGCTCTCTCTTGACTCATAACATCGCCGGTGGAATCTATTGGTGAGGCCAGGAACGGTTGGCGGGGACTGCCTGGCCTTGGCCATTTCCCGACCGCCAGTTCCGATTGTTACTTCCAACTCGATACTGGCCATTGGCCACGTATCCCCTTGGGACACTCTCTCCTGGTCTGGACCCGTTCGTGCAATTGAAACTGAAGTGGCCCTCTTGTCCACACGCATAGCACCTCAGGGGAATCGAGCCTCCAGTCTGCGGCTCGTCCTCTCTTCCTTTAGTCAGCGGTACCTCCCTCAAAGCTTCTCGTTTTTGTTCCGCCTCTCTCAGCCCCGTGATCCACTCGTCTAGACTATGGTGAGGATACTTCTTGATCTCATCCACTAACCACATACGGCTTTGTTCCTCCTTGAGCCCCCGAGTGATTGCATCTCCCAACAGGGCCTTACCATATTTATGATCATGGTGGTTCAACTCATCGTTTAAATCTAGCATAGCATCATAATATTCAAGAAGCGTTTCGTTGCTCCCTTGTTTCCGCGTCATCACCTTCTGAATGGCGTCGTACGTGGCCGTCTGCCCGCCGTATTGCTGCTTCAAATAACAAGTTAACTCATCTACGGTTTCCCAGTCTCTGCGTGCGTTGTATACGCGATCTGCCGCAGGCCCCGCAAGATGCCTTATTATGAATTGGATTCGACTGACTTCGTCTCCGTCTAGCAGCTTGAGGGTTCGGTCAACCTCTCTTAACCACTTTCCTACCTCTATTCCTGGCCTACCGTCGAACTTAGACATGGTCAACCCGGCCCCGAGACTAGTTCCCTCTCTACTATTGTGTCTCCTCATCTCCCACATTGTCTCATCATGCCGTATTTTATACTGTGTCTTTACCCTATCTAGTGCATCCCCCACCAGAGCTAGGTGTTGTTGGTGTTCCGTCTCTAACTGTTGGAATTGTGTGTGGTACTCCCCCCTTAACTGTTGTACATATACTCCATACTCCCCCCTGATTTGGTTCACCCATGCCTGATATTCCCCATTGATCTTCCCTTCTAACTGTTCCAATCGTTCCTGGTACTCACCCCGGATTTTCCCCTCTAGCTTCCCAATACGTTCCACGAACTCTTCTCTCAACTGCACCGTCAACCACAACAACCCCATTCCCACGGCGAGCATGAGTAGAGTTGGGGTCACACTCTCTACCGTTTCCATCCACTCCATGATTACGCTCATTATCCCAACCACAGAACTATCAGTCACGAAATAAATAGAACTACGCTCTGCTACCATTTGTAACCGGTCGGAATTTACTGGACTTTAATTTCTCACTTGACTTGGGGTTTATTTAAAATTAATAGATGGTAATGGCAGTGGAAGCGCCCCTTTGAGAAAAATCCCGAACCAGCACAAGAACACTTAAATCTACTAAACAAAATAATTTGTCCGTGACCCGTGGAAGGATAGCATCTGTGACTGGGATGAATGAGACACACTGTAAAATTTAGACACCTATATTCCCCCCAACACTACAAACACAATCAAATAATGGTACACCAATATGCGCACCTCTCAACTTGAACTTAAAACACTACTCTGGGGAATAAAAGTTATACATGATATAAAAATTATTAGAAACTCAGGCAACAATAAATTTGAAGTATTAAGAACTGTTGCGTGCACACATGAAACAGGCCTTAAAGGCTTTCACACAATAATATCAGTCACTTAGGTATTAAAAAAATAGAAATTAACTACTCTACAATGAATAGGCCTTAAGGGCACTCAACAAAATTATATCAGTCACTGAGGAATGGTAATAAAAATAAGAAATTAAATACTCTACAATGAATAGGCCTTAAGGGCACTCAACAAAATTATAGCACCCCAACAGATGCACACTTCCTAACCTAACCTAACCACTACTCTGGGGAACAAGGTTATACCTGAGATCAGAATTATGAAGAACAATCAGAGGCATTAAAAGAATCAAATCACAGTATCACTCTGGTTCCACTTGATGGCACAAACATTCAAAACAATATTATCAAAATTATCTAGAAACTATTAAACTACACCCGTAATAAGGGAGGGAAAATGTTCCTCCAGGTATCTCCTAGAGACCTAGACTCACGGTCTCATTGTGTGACCATTAGTCTACTCAGATAGCCTCAGTGTACTCCCAGTGCGTCCATAAAGCGGACGGGAGTGAGCCAATCAGACCTTGTACAGTTGAGAGAAGCTTTAGCGTCCCGTGTCGTTTAGTTGTCGGGAGCACTCGTTCACTCAAGAGATCCTTTGCTACCCCACTAAACAGTGACAGGCCTACTTTGATCGGTCCAATGGCGACAATCGCCACCCTCAATCATCAACGGCAGTCTCAAACGGCAGTCAATCTCAGGTCAACTCCAGTCAAGTGGATTCTGGCGGAAACCCTGAAATGAACTCACTGTTAGCTCTAGTTTACTTTATCACTCCCCTATCTAACCCTGTCTGAGATCGAATGAGACTTACTTGTTATACTGCAATATTTCAGCACAGGTGACTAGGCCACGTGACTATTCCTGGGACAGACGCGCAGGGACGTCCTGTTTGTGTGAGTGCTATCCGGGACTGAGAGAGAGGCCGGGTCGCGTCTTCTCAAGGCGTGAGCTTAGGCCTACGTGACTTATTTTCCGCCCAACTAATAACTCCTTGGGACACCCGTAGCATTATTCAGACTGCTAAACGATCTATAATAATTTAAAATTCAATAATAGTCCCTTACTTCATGAATCGCATCATTAATAATTCGGTGAATTACATTTAATCTCATATAGGCCTAGTTCCACCATCTCTCGCTAGGAGCGGGAAGCGCTCTCTCCCCTCCCATGACCTTGAACGCTCAGTGTTGCCAATGGCGGGGCATTCGAAATTACTCTGAAATTTCTGAATATTACATATATAATCTACTTATCTGTGTATTTAATTAATTTTTTTTGTCTGAAATCTTGTTGATGCGACGGGCTGACCGGTCAACACTGATTTAAGACACAGTACACAAATGAAGTAGTTATGTCTCATGCCTTACGTAGCCGTGGACCCAGCGCCTGGATGAGTCAAGCGGATGATAGTCCCCCAGAGATGGATGACCAGGCCGGCCACGACGCTCCAGCCCCCACAACATCGCGCAGTCCCTCACCTCAATTTTCAGCGTTGTCTCCAGAGATAATTGCTTTACTGAAGTTTATGAGAGATGAGAAACGCGAGGATGAAGCTCACAGACGTTTGGCGGATGAGCACAGAAGGCAAGCAGAGGCAGAACGAGACCACCAACGGAGATTGGAAGACAGTGAACGGTTTGAAGCCTTGATATCTCGCCTCACTGTTAACCAAGCCCCTGGCTCTAACACTGCCTCGGTACTGACTGGTTCAGATACCTCATCCATGCTTCCTTCACGCCCCCCAGCCCCACCTAAAGCAGCAGCTCAAACACCGCCCATCTTGAAGCCTGATGTGAATTTCCAGACTTTTCGTGAATGGCGGCGACAGTGGACTGATTATTCTACAATGGTGGATCTCCAGAGTTTGTCACAGCCTAAACAACTCATCCAGCTGCGTATGTGCCTCTCCTTGGAAATTCAGCGTGTCTTGGAACATACGTTGCAGGTACCCCCAACCTCTTCGCTGTCTGTAGAGGAGGTACTGGACGTTCTACAACGGCACATCAAAGGACAGCAGAATGAAGCTCTGCGCAGGAGGGAATTGTTTAGCTGCAGACAGATGGAGGGTGAGTCTTTCGATGCCTTTTACGTACGTCTTAAGAGAGCCTCGGAAGAGGTAGATATATGTCTAGGCCACCACCAGCAGTGTGAGGAGACCCAGTTGAAGCAGGTGATCCTGATGGGTGTTAAGGACGAGGAACTTGTCCAACGCCTCACCTCCCTCGACTCTTCCTCTTCTCTTCAGGATGTGTTGACGATATGTCGCTCCTATGAGGCTGCCAGGTGTGCCACCTCTGCCATCCGTGCTCCCCCTACAGCTGTACGCGCTGTGTCCCGGTACAAGAAGGACAAGAAGTCCGTTCCTACGCCTTCGCCCACCACGTCCACGCCCGGTTCATTTTGCAACAACTGTGGTAAGCAGCACGGAACACAGGTGTGTGCAGCTGCTCAGTCTACCTGCAACAGTTGTGACCGTAAGGGCCACTGGTCACTCACAGTACGGTGCCCAGCCAAACGCGTCCAGTGCAATGTGTGCGGTCGTCTGGGCCACTATGACAATTGTTGCCCTTCCAACAAACCCAAGGGACCGCGCCGGCGGAAGCCTTAGCCCCCTTCCACCAGAGAGGGCCGCCCACAGTCTTCCAATCAGAGGCACGACGACTCTTGACAACGCTCGAGCCACATTAGGAATGTGTGCTCCCCCCCGCGTCCCAGGACCAAAGTCCCCCAGTACATCAGTGTCATTGTGACCTACCGCAGTGCGTCATCCCGTCTTCAGATGTTGCCCGACACCGGCGCTGATGCTACAGCCATCGGTCCCCAGCATTTGCAATGCTTGGGGCTCTCTCCAAGTGATCTAAGACCGCCCCCCAAGGATCTCCGCTTTATGGCAGATGGTTCATAGATGACCCTGGCCCTGGGTTCACTCCAAGCACAAGTCACCTTTGGCAACAGGTCGTGTCAAGCCTGGATTGATGTGCATAACGGTGTCCAGACTCCTTTGCTGTCCTACAGACATTGTCAGGAGTTGGCCATCATCTCCCAGGACTTCCCCAAACCTATTCTTGAGGTAAAACACGCCAACAGGGTGCAAAAAGGGAGCAGCAACGACCCTGCTGCCGCCCTACCCCTGCCTCTTGCCAGTGACACCTCTCCTTCGGATGCTCGGAAGTACTTCCTGAAGGAATTCAGCGACGTTCTGGTGACCAAGTCCGCTCTGGAATCCAAGCCTCTCAAGAAGATGGCAGGTCCCCCCATGAGGATCCACCTGAGGGACGACTCGAAGCCCTTCGCTATTTACACCCCTCGACTGGTTCCCCTGGCCTTCCGCGAGGCGGTCAAAAACGAGCTGGACTCCATGGTCGCCCAAGAAATTATTGCACCAACCGGCGATGACCCGTCTCCATGGTGTCACCCGATGGTTGTCGTCGCAAAACCTAAAGGTGGTGTTCGGATCACCACTGACCTTTCCAAGCTCAACAGCCAGGTGTCTCGTCCTGCGCACCCTTCTCCCACGCCCTTTGCAGCTATACGCAGTGTGAACCCGAAGGCGCGCTTCTTCACGACGATGGACGCCCTGTGTGGATACTGGCAGATAGAGCTTGCCGAAGAAGACCGATCACTCACAACTTTCATCACCCAGCATGGACGTTACAGTTATTGCCGTGGCCCCATGGGATTCGCCGCTACAGGAGACGCTTTCTGTCTTCGAGGTGATATGGCTCTACAAGGTCTGGCAAACTGCGTGAAAGTGGTCGACGACATACTCGTGTACGACGAGGATTATATGGATCACCTCTGCCGTATCTACGAGGTACTCAACAGGTGCCGGAAGCACGGCATTACCCTAAATGCCGACAAGTTTGTTCTGGCCAGCTCTTCAGTTGACTTTTGTGGGTACACCCTCTCAGGGAATGGTATCGCAGCTGACCCGGAAAAGGTCCGCGCCATCACGGATTTTCCCACCCCTGCTAACCTGACCGACTTGAGGTCCTTCATCGGTCTCGTCAACCAGTTAGCAGAGTTTTCGTCGGACATCTCCGCAGCTGCTCAACCACTTCGCCCCCTGATGAGCCCCAAGAGGACATTCCTGTGGACCCCCGACCACGACAAGGCCTTCCAGCAAGTGAAACAGGCCCTGTCTCGTCCACCTGTCCTCGCCACGTTTGACCCAGCCTTGCCGACAGTTCTGCAGACAGATGCCTCACGCTTGTATGGCGTGGGATACGCCCTACTGCAGGATCATGGTGGAGGGCAGTTCCGGCTCGTCCAGTGTGGCTCGCGTTTCCTCTCTGACACTGAGACGCGCTACGCCACTATTGAGTTGGAGCTGTTGGCTGTGGTTTGGGCGATGTCCAAGTGCAGGTTTTACCTCATAGGCCTGCAACACTTTCACCTAGTGACCGACCATCGCCCGCTTGTCCCGATCCTCAACCACTACACGCTAGACGCCGTTGAGAACCCTCGCCTCCAGCGTCTGAAAGAGAAGCTCTCGGCGTGCATCTTCACTGCAGTGTGGCGTGCTGGCAAGGAGCTCTGCATCCCTGATGCCTTATCCCGCTCTCCTGTCAGCCGCCCTACTCCAGAAGATCATGTGCTCGACGCCGACCTCGCTCTCTCCGTCAGGACTGTGGTCACTCTCAATGCCGTCCAATCCCTTCGTTCGGACCTGTCACCAGATGACGACAAGGCAATGGAGGACCTTCGAACAGCGGCCCGAGACGACCCTTCCTACGTCCGACTTGTCGAGTGTGTGAGGAATGGATTTCCTAGCAACCGCTACGATCTTCACAACACCCTGCTCCCGTATTGGAAACTCCGCGATGAACTCTACTGCGACGGAGACCTTGTTCTGTACGGAGCACGTGTAGTTGTCCCTGCTGCATCACGTCCCCACGCCTTGGCTCGCCTTCACGACAGTCACCGTGGAGCTGAGGCCACCAAACGACGTGCACGACAGACTGTGTTCTGGCCTGGCATCAACTCCGACATCGCCAATGTCGTCCGTGCGTGTGAGCCTTGCCAAGTATTACAACCCAGCCAGCAGCAGGAACCCTTCATGAGTGACGACAACCCCACCCGCCCCTTTGAGTCTGTGTCGGCCGACTTTTTCTGTGTGTCAGGAAAGTCCTTCCTCGTTATCGTCGACCGTCTCTCTGGTTGGCCGGTTGTCATCAAGTGCGGTAATGACACGACGTCTGCCGCCACCATCAGCAAGTTCCGCCACTACTTCCGTGACGTGGGCGTTCCTGTACGCCTGCGAACCGACGGAGGGCCTCAGTTCACAAGCCGGGACTTTGCTGTGTTCCTTGACCGATGGGGAGTCCGGCATGTGTTGTCATCGCCCCATTACCCGCAATCCAACGACCACGCTGAGGCTGCTGTCAAATCCCTGAAGCACCTCATCCTTAAGGTGGCCCCTTCTGGGAACATTGACTGTGAGGCCTTCGACAGGGGTCTTCTTGAACTCCGCAACACACCTAACTACACCGGACGCTCCCCCGCCCAGGTCTTGTATGGACGCCCCCTTCGTTCTTGTGTCCCTGTTCACCCTCAATCCTTCTCCAAGGAGTGGCAGGCTAAGACAGAGGATTGTGATCGCCGAGCCACCGAAAGTGTTCATGATGTCGTCGCCCGCTACAACGACCACGCCCGCTCTCTCCCCAGATTGAGTGTCGGCACCCAAGTCCGTGTTCAGGACCCGACCTCCCTACGTTGGGACAAAGTAGGCGTAGTCATGGGTCTCGGCAGGTCACGGGACTACCAGGTGCGGTTACCCAGTGGTCGTGTGTGGTGGAGGAACCGCCGTTTTCTCCGACCCGTAACAATGCCTTCTGCTGGCCCCGCCACCAGTGTTGAGTCCCATACCCTTCCCAGTGATGAAGTCCCTCGACGCTCAGAACGGATCCAAAAGAAAAGGTCCGCTCAAGACTTTGCTATGAGCGTATAGGGGGGAGGGAGGTGTATGTATATTATGTATGCTGGTATATATATTATGTATGTGCTCCATTTATGTATTATTTATTCAGCCTAGCTAGCAGCGTGTGGCAATGTTATACCATATCCCACATGCTTAATTAATGTGCCTGGCGACGTATGGAAGCTGCTAATGTATCACTTGCCATACGTCGTCTATAGCAGTTGACCAGGAGCCTAGCCAGGGAGAGCGCTGCTCCCCTTTGTGTACATACTCTTATCCAGTAAACCGAACCTACAAAACTATACAGGTGTTTGTGTTCTCTCCTGTATATAGAACTTACTATTCAGAACCTAACAGTGGTCATCTTTCCTGAATACATCACAATCCTACCTATAACACAGGGCTCCTGCCTGGGAGCAGTGACCCGGCCCCCCCTCTTGGACGGGCGTCGGGCTCGTAGAGTCCTGCGCCCTGGTTACCCGTGACTATAAGTTAAGTCTATATAAGTTGCCACCTATCGGTGACCCCCGGACAAGGGGTGCCCTGCATTATCACAGGTTCCTTTGCCGAATCGACCGTATCGCTAAGTCCCGCCTCCCGTTCCAGGAACGGAGTGGATGATGGGGATGATAAAAGGAAAAGAAGAGAACTTAGAGAGTAGAGACAGTCTCCCTACCACGTCACGTTCGGTCACCCAATCAGAGCACCGCAGTAAACGTGCAAGTAACACCCCACCGTAGGGCACCGCTGATTGGCCAATCCAGGACGTAGACGCACGGGGAGTAGTCAAAATTTGGGGTGCCCAAATATATGTTTTCCAGAAATTTGAATGTTTCTCGTGCAATCTGAGATGGTAATTGCACAGTCGCTATGTTGGGTAAGGTCAATCACTAGGATTGAGTGTCTAATCACATCGAAGTTGCAGACTGCTCAACCATGCAGCAGAAAAAGCAAGTCCATGTAGCAGAAAAGGCAAGTCTTCACAGCAGCGCCTGACAAGGGTGGATGACTGCTCCTTGTATTTGACAATGAGTAGTGAGTAGATATCCTAGAGCGGTCGACGAATCAGTCTTGGTGATGCCTTTTCTTGGCTGGTTGGTGACGAAGCTCAGCTTGGCACATTCGCCATTCAATGTCGTGGTCTACAAGGTCTGTTATCTCTGAAATAAAGTCTGAGCTCTCTACAAGTTTCCCTCTGAGTCTCTGAGGACTCTACAGGTGAGCAGTCTGTTCGGAGTTTGTCGTCTTTGAGGGGGGCGGAATTTCCAGCCATAATTATTTTTGAAAAAATTTTGATTTGACAACAAATCCTTCTGGTCTGTTTTAAGTGTGATTGCATAGTCAGGCCCAAAGACTATATACTAAAGATAGGAAAGCTCGTACGAAAGCTATTGAATTAACTGTGCGCCGCAAAGCCGGAATCAGCGCCATCTATCGGCAAGGTCCCAAATAAACTCTAGCTCCGATGGGAGGGTCAATCTGAAACTCCACCTCTGTTTCTTGTTATTATTCATATCCTACCCACTGCGCCATGTTAGGGTGCCAACCAGGGGGATAAGTAAAGGCCGCGTCCATAGTCCATTTATTGGCGAAGATGACACGGGGGTGAGGCGGGGAGGAGACATGTCCTCACAGCGAGACGTTTGAGACGGAACTGAGCTCCACGTCCGTTGGGACCGACACAGTGTGCCAAACCGGCACACTGTATCATCCTCTCATGGTACAATGGTACGATGGACTAGTTGACGGCTCTGGGCAAACACAAGAAATGCACTCTGCCAAGTTCGTAGAGTGATACGGTATATATAATTTGTAAAAAAAATTTTAAGTCCTGCTATAATAGTCGAGATAACTTTATTTCTCTAGAAACAGGACCGCCATTTGTAATGACGTCACTAGTTTCAAACACCGCTGGGCTGCAGTGGTAAGAAGTAGAAAGGGTGGCCTCTTCAGACCCCAAACGCCACGTTCAGGTAGGTTTTAATGGAGTTTTTTATGGTCAAGTCATGGACATTTCGTAAGTGATGAAATGTGCCGCGAAGAACAGCTTCAAACAGAGGTTGGATGGATATATGAGCGATAGGGGTTGGGTTTAAATGGGACTGTCCAGTATGGGCCAATAGGACTGCTGCAGTTTCCTCCATTCTTACGTTCTTTTGGACATAAAAAACTCCCATGTTCACACTAGCTCAGCTGTCATGTACTTATACCGGGTAGACATTTTTTTTCAGTGCATTTACAGAGTATATGAGTACTAGATGGAGATACGAGTAAATTTAGAAGTGATGCCATTGTCTGGACTTTGTTTTAATAATGTCTGATGCTAGATAACATGACTGTATGTATATTATGTATGCTGGATTATATATCATGTATGTATATTATGTATGTGCTCCATTTATGTATTATTTATTCAGCCTAGCTAGCAGCGTGTGGCAATGTTATTACCATATCCCACACGCTTAATTAATGTGCCTGGCGACGTATGGAAGCTGCTAATGTATCACTTGCCATACGTCGCCTATAGCAGTTGACCGGGAGCCTAGTCAAGAGAGAGTGCTGCTCTCCTTTGTGTACATACTCTTATCCAGTAAACCGAACCTACAAAACTATACAGGTGTTTGTGTTCTCTCCTGTATATAGAACTTATTATTCAGAACCTCACATGGCGCAGTGCATAGCCTTACTGGATAATTACGAGTGATAGTGCAAAGTTTGTAGAAAGCCGGCTAGGGTCCCCTCCCGTCTTGGGTCAAGCCTTGGGTCAACTCCCACGCCATCTCTCCTCGAAGAATTTCAGCAACTTTGAGCAGTGTCAGTGACAGTGATTTTCTGTGAAGTGTTTAGTGCATTGTGTGTTCGTGCCATTCATGTGTGACCTTGTTCTAAAGGATTCCCAAGGTATACGGCACGTTCTGGGCATTTGTAAGGAGTAAAGTTCAGTGCACCCGTCTCTGACCGCGTCCTGAGGGTAACTAGACTGACTGGGAGTCGCCGCGCCTCTCCCTCCACCCCCCCTCACAGCGCCGCCTCCACCCCCCTCACAGCTGGGGCGAGACGCTCTACCGGCCCAGGACACACTCACTCACACACATACATGTACTAACACTCGCTGACCGCGCGGCTTCCTTATATATATTTTATATATATAACCTACTTATCTGTGTATTTAATTAATTTTTTGTCTGAAATCTTGTTGATACGACGGGCTGACCGGTCAACACTGATTTAAGACATAGTACACAGAGGAAGTAGTTATGTCTCACGCCTTACGTAGCCGTGGACCCAGCGTCTGGATGACCCAGGCGGGTGATAGCCCCGCAGAGATGGATGACCAGACCGGCCACGACGCTTCAGCCCCCACATCGCGCAGTCCCTCACCTCAATATTCAGCGTTGTCTCCAGAGATAATTGCTTTACTGAAGTTTATGAGAGATGAGAAACGCGAGGATGAAGCCCACAGACGTTTGGCGGATGAGCACAGAAGGCAAGCAGAGGCAGAACGAGACAACCAACGGAGATTGGAAGACAGTGAACGGTTTGAAGCCTTGATATCTCGCCTCACTGTTAACCAAGCCCCTGGCTCTAACACTGCCTCGGTACTGACTGGTTCAGATACCTCATCCATGCTTCCTTCACACCCCCCAGCCCCACCTAAAGCAGCAGCTCAAACGCCGCCCATCTTGAAGCCTGATGAGACTTTCCAGACTTTTCGTGAATGGCGGCGACGGTGGACTGATTACTCTACAATGGTGGATCTCCAGAGTTTGTCACAGCCTAAACAACTCATCCAGCTGCGTATGTGCCTGTCCTTGGAAATTCAGCGTGTCTTGGAACATACGTTGCAGGTACCCCCAACCTCTTCGCTGTCTGTAGAGGAGGTACTGGACGTTCTACAACGGCACATCAAAGGACAGCAGAATGAAGCTCTGCGCAGGAGGGAATTGTTTAGCTGCAGACAGATGGAGGGTGAGTCTTTTGATGCCTTTTACGTACGTCTTAAGAGAGCCTCGGAAGAGGTAGATATATGTCCAGGCCACCACCAGCAGTGCGAGGAGACCCAGTTGAAGCAGGTGATCCTGATGGGTGTTAAGGACGAGGAACTTGTCCAACGCCTCACCTCCCTCGACTCTTCCTCTTCTCTTAAGGATGTGTTGACGATATGTCGCTCCTATGAGGCTGCCAGGTGTGCCACCTCTGCCATCCGTGCTCCCCCTACAGCTGTACGCGCTGTGTCCCGGTACAAGAAGGACAAGAAGTCTGCTCCTACGCCTTCGCCCACCACGTCCACGCCCGGTTTATTTTGCAACAACTGTGGTAAGCAGCACGGAACACAGGTGTGTCCAGCTGCTCAGTCTACCTGCAACAGTTGTGACCGTAAGGGCCACTGGTCACTCACAGTACGGTGCCCAGCCAAACGCGTCCAGTGCAATGTGTGTGGTCGTCTGGGCCACTATGACAAGTGTTGCCCTTCCAACATACCCAAGGGACCGCGTCGGCGGAAGCTTCAGCCCCCCTCCACCAGAGAGGGCCGCCCACAGTCTTCCAATCAGAGGTACGACGACTCCTGACAACGCTCGAGCCACATTAGGAATGTGTGCTCCCCCCCCCGCGTCCCAGGACCAAAGTCCCCCAGTACATCAGCGTCATCGTGACCTACGGCGGTGTGTCATCCCGCCTTCAGATGTTGCCCGACACCGGCGCTGATGCTACAGTCATCGGTCCCCAGCATTTGCAATGCTTGGGGCTCTCTCCAAGCGATCTAGGACCGCCCCCCAAGGATCTCCGCTTTATGGCAGATGGTTCACAGATGACCCCGGCCCTAGGTTCACTCTATGCACACGTCACCTTTGGCAACAGGTCGTGTCAAGCCTGGATTGATGTGCATAATGGCGTCCCGACTCCTTTGCTGTCCTACAGACATTGCCAAGAGTTGGCCATCATCCCCCAGGACTTCCCAACACCGATTCTCGAGGTAAAACACGCCAACAGGGTGCACGAAGGGAGCAGCAACTACCCTGCTGCCGCCCTGCCCCTACCTCTGGCCAGTGACACCTCTCCTTCGGTAGTTGTCCCTGCTGCTTCAAGTCTCCACGCCTTGGCTCGCCTCCACGACAGTCACTGTGGAGCCGAGGCCACCAAACGGCGTGCAAGACAGACTGTGTTCCGGCCTGGCATCGACCCCGACATCTCCAATGCTGTCCAGGTGTGTAAGCCCCGCCACGTATTACAACCCAGCCAGCAGCAGGAACCCTTTATGAGTGACGACAACCCCACCCGCCCCTTTGAGTCTGTGTCGGCCGACTTTTTCTGTGTGTCAGGAAAGTCCTTCCTCGTTATCGTCGACCGTCTCTCTGGTTGGCCGGTTGTCATCAAGTGCGGTAATGACACGACGTCTGCCGCCACCATCAGCAAGTTCCGCCACTACTTCCGTGACGTGGGCGTTCCTGTACGCCTGCGAACCGACGGAGGGCCTCAGTTCACAAGCCGGGACTTTGCTGCGTTCCTTGACCGATGGGGAGTCCGGCATGTGTTGTCATCGCCCCATTACCCGCAGTCCAACGGCCACGCTGAGGCTGCTGTCAAATCCCTGAAGCACCTCATCCTTAAGGTGGCCCCTTCTGGGAACATTGACTGCGAGGCCTTCGACAGGGGTCTTCTTGAACTCCGCAACACACCTAACTACACCGGACGCTCCCCTGCCCAGGTTTTGTATGGACGCCCCCTTCGTTCTTGTGTCCCTGCTCACCCTCAATCCTTCTCCAAGGAGTGGCAGGCCAAGACAGAGGATTGTGATCGCCGAGCCGCCGAACGTGTTCAGGACGTCGTCGCCCGCTACAATGACCACGCCCGTTCTCTCCCCAGGTTGAGTGTCGGCACCCAAGTCCGTGTTCAGGACCCGACCTCCCTACGTTGGGACAAAGTAGGCGTAGTTATGGGTCTCGGCAGGTCACGGGACTACCAGGTGCGGTTACCCAGTGGTCGTGTGTGGTGGAGGAACCGCCGTTTTCTCCGACCCATAACAATGCCTTCTGCTGGCCCCGCCACCAGTGTTGAGTCCCATACCCTTCCCAGTGATGAAGTCCCTCGACGCTCAGAACGGATCCAAAAGAAAAGGTCCGCTCAAGACTTTGCTATGAGCGTATAGGGGGGAGGGAGGTGTATGTATATTATGTATGCTGGATTATATATCATGTATGTATATTATGTATGTGCTCCATTTATGTATTATTTATTCAGCCTAGCTAGCAGCGTGTGGCAATGTTATTACCATATCCCACACGCTTAATTAATGTGCCTGGCGACGTATGGAAGCTGCTAATGTATCACTTGCCATACGTCGCCTATAGCAGTTGACCGGGAGCCTAGTCAAGAGAGAGTGCTGCTCTCCTTTGTGTACATACTCTTATCCAGTAAACCGAACCTACAAAACTATACAGGTGTTTGTGTTCTCTCCTGTATATAGAACTTATTATTCAGAACCTAACAATGACAACATAGTGCTGCTATTGTTTTGATGATTCCCTAATGAACCACTGGGATATTTCATCATTTATATTAATTAATGGGTAAAATTTTACTATAAATGCCATAACTTTTTTGATGTTAGATTCGAGATAGGCTATATTGGGTAAATTTAAATTAGACATGCAGATTTTTTTTTCTGATGGTTTGCGATGTGTTATGAACGATTTTGACCTTCATTTCTATCGGGAATCATTATTTTTTAGTTACTTCCCTCCCTTACCGAGGTATGTTAAGCTAACCTTGTAACTCATAATCTGTATTTTATTATGCGATCGAAAAGTGTTTTGCGACAGAAATCCTGGAGCAATAATGTGTCTTATTGTTTAAAGTACCTTATCCCATAGTTAGAATCTTTTGGTTACCCAGATGACCAAAATCAAAATAATCACTATTGTTTGGAATGTTAGTTAGTGTGCTTAGTAATATATATATATATTCAAAATAGTATTACTGCGTTGCACAATAAAGCACAATTAATTTTCTAATAATATTTATTTACTGAGCCGGTCAACCGAGAAGGTTGGACAACTACAGCTGCCTGCCTCCCACTGGAAGTTTACCCACTGGAACACTATCTCCTCGACTGCGAAGTCATACAAAGTCTCTGAAACAGAATTCGAAACTTCCAAAAAGAACACACAACACCAGCGGCCACTCTAACCCGAAAGGCCCAAGCAAACTACATTCACCACCTTCTTGGGGTCATCACACGATACCCACTACCCAGATAGCTTAGGAAGTATCCTCCCCCAGCAAGTGCAGACCCCAGTTCGGGGGGCGCACCATACTTGCAAACCTGCAGTATCCTTTCACATCTGCAGGTAGGCCAGCCTCCATCCCAAATCCGGTTTGGCTGCTCCAAGTGCTCCAGCCGGAACCACCAAACGGGCCGCCTACAGGCAAAGACCTGTGTCGGACTACGGTCCGATAATCTCAACAACAATATCAACAACTCAGAGAGAGCATTCACTTCCCTATCTTCCCAACTGGCGGGCAGCAAAGATCATGTCAGTGGTGCCACATGATGGTCTAAGGCCACATTAAGATTCTAGGCAGTTTTCCACCTCAAGAAGAAGAATGCTTAGGGGGACTCGGACAATAATCTTGCCAGCTATTGATAGCAGTAAGATCTCGCGGTAGTTGCCACAGTATGACCGTTTCCCTTGTTCTTATAAATATCGATGATCGAGGCATCTTTAAGATCTTGGGGGATTTCCTCCAGCCCATATATTCTTCAGGAGTGAGTGGAGACGGTTGGTAAGCAGAGGTCCTCGGGCTTTATACACTTCTGCTGGGATTCTGTAAGGGCCTGCGGCTTTGTAATTTTTCATCTGCTTGATGACAGTAGTTACCTCATCACAGGATGAACGATAGTCGAGGTGGGCTAGCTCCGGATGCTGCAGGACCTAGCTGAGAAGTCTTGACATCCACATGGTGTTTCTGCGGAGCAAGGAATGATTATGCCTTTTCCAGTGCTGATGGATGCACTCTTTGTCTTTAATGAGTTTTGAAAAATTCGCGCATATTTTGTTGATCAGGATTTTTTTGGCATTTTTTGCATTTCTAGTCAGTGAAGACAGGACGTTTACCATTGATGAGTACATACATTTCCTGTTTATTTTCAAGAAATCAATCCTGGTTCTTTCTTTTGATCTGGCCAAGGGTCACGCTGTTTGATCCACCATTCGCTTGGTATAAAAAACCGCTTCTAGGGGCATGTTGCCTTCGCCATTTTGGGGCAACATGAAGGGAAATTTTGGCTCTGACGATCCAATGATCTGTCTCACAGTGGTCTGAGCCACGCATGGCTCTGGTGATGAAGACATCGCGACGATCTCTTTTTCTGGCAATAATGTAGTCAGTGAGATGCCAATGTTTGGATCGTGGGTGTTGCTAAGAACCCGTAGACCGGAATAAATTAAAAATGTGATTTTGAACGGCATTTTCTGTTAACAGCTGACACCCATGACAAATCACTTTATCTGTGGGTGAAGAATAAAATTCAGGTGGATGCCACTCTCGCTTTTGGCTTTGAAGGTCAAAATCGAGGTCAAATTTAGTAAAAAAGAATAATATTTCAAATTTTAGTTGAAAAAAATATTCTCGACCAATTGGTTTGACAAAATATTTCATTTAGTGACAAACAAGTATGATAACACGCTTATTCCACCCGAATTGTCAACTCAAGGTCAAATTCAAGGTAATTGTTTTGGTTTTTTTAGTTGGCGAAAAAGCATTGAGGAAATCTTTTTATGAAAGAAATTTATTTAAACATGCTTAGTCTATATATATATACAATCAACACCTGAACCCGCCAGGATTCGAACCCACGGCCCACAAGCCTATGACTGTGACCGGGGAACGCTAACCGCTGGACCACCAGGATACTAAAAGCAGTCCTAGACTTTGTTATATTTCACACAAAGCCTCTTCAACGAGCGTGCTTTATTGGGCTAATGAAATATATATGGATCCTCGTGTTTCGAAGCCGGATTTGGTAAAACGTTACTCTGACCACCTACGTGATACGGGTGGTCCCCATTAGAGGTTCACGGCGCCACAAGCTCGTTGAACAGGCTTTGTGTGAAATATAACAAAGTCTAGGACTGCTTTTAGTATCCTGGTGGTCCAGCGGTTAGCGTTCCCAGGTCACAGTCATAGGCTTGTGGGCCGTGGGTTCGAATCCTGGCGGGTTGAGGTGTTGATTGTATGTAGAAGTCCGTGTGCTTTATTGGGCTAATGAAACATATATGGATCCTCGTGTTTCGAAGCCGGATTTGGTAAAACGTTACTCTGACCACCTACGTGATACGGGTGGTCCCCATTAGAGGTTCACGGCGCCATAAGCTCGTTGAACAGGCTTTGTGTGAAATATAACAAAGTCTAGGACTGCTTTTAGTATCCTGGTGGTACAGCGGTTAGCGTTCCCCGGTCACAGTCATAGGCCTGTGGGCCGTGGGTTCGAATCCTGGCGGGTTGAGGTGTTGATTGTATGTAGAAGTCCGCGTGCTTTATTGGGCTAATGAAATATATATGGATCCTCGTGTTTCGAAGCCGGATTTGGTAAAACGTTACTCTGACCACCTACGTGATACGGGTGGTCCCCATTAGAGGTTCACGGCGCCATAAGCTCGTTGAACAGGCTTTGTGTGAAATATAACAAAGTCTAGGACTGCTTTTAGTATCCTGGTGGTCCAGCGGTTAGCGTTCCCCGGTCACAGTCATAGGCTTGTGGGCCGTGGGTTCGAATCCTGGCGGGTTGAGGTGTTGATTGTATGTAGAAGTCTGCGTGCAATATTGGGCTAATGAAACATATATGGATCCTCGTGTTTCGAAGCCGGATTTGGTAAAACGTTACTCTGACCACCTACGTGATACGGGTGGTCCCCATTAGAGGTTCACGGCGCCATAAGCTCGTTGAACAGGCATTGTGTGAAATATAACAAAGTCTAGGACTGCTTTTAGTATCCTGGTGGTCCAGCGGTTAGCGTTCCCCGGTCACAGTCATAGGCTTGTGGGCCGTGGGTTCGAATCCTGGCGGGTTGAGGTGTTGATTGTATGTAAAAGTCCGCGTGCTTTATTGGACTAATGAAATACATATATATATATATATATATATACTAGAGAGGTACAACCTGTATATATATATACAGGTATATATAAATCAAAGAAGTCTGTCTGTCTGTTTGTTTGTGTGTCTGCACGAGAATCTCTGAAACCACTTTACCGATCTGTAGTGATGATGGATGGTGTTATATGTAGTGATGATGGATGGTGTTATATGTAGTGATGATGGATGATGTTATATGTAGTGATGATGGATGTTGTTATATGTAGTGATGATGGCTGGTGTTATATGTAGTGATGGTGGATGGTGTTATATGTAGTGATGATGGATGGTGTTATATGTAGTGATACTGGATGATGTTATATGTAGTAATGATGGATGGTGTTATTTGTAGTGATGATGGAAGATGTTATTTGTAGAGATGATGGGTGGTGTTATATGTAGTGATGATTAGACAATCTATCTATATAAAACAAAGAAGTCTGTCTGTTTGTGTGTGTGTGTGTGTCTGCACGAGAATCTCGGAACTACTTTACCGATTTGTAGTGATGATGGATGGTGCTATATGTAGTGATGATGGATGATGTTATATGTAGTTGAATACATACATTTCCTGTTTATTTTCAAGAAATCAATCCTGGTTCTTTCTTTTGATCTGGCCGAGGGTCACGCGGTTTGATCCACCAGTCGCTTGGTATAAAAACCCGCTTTTAGGGGCTTGTTGCCTTCGCCATTTTGGGGCAACGTGACGGGAAAGTTTATCTCTGACGATCCAATGATGTGTGTCACAGTGGTCTGAGCCACGCATGGCTCTGGTGATGAGGACATCGAGACGATCTCTTTTTGTGGCAATAATGTAGTCAGTGAGATACCAATGTTTGGATCGTGGGTGTTGCTAAGAACCCGTAGACCGGAATAAATTAAAAAAATTATTTTGAACGGCATTTTCTGTTAATAGCTGACACCCATGGCAAATCAATTTATCTGTGGGTGAGGAATAAAATGCACGTGGCTGCCACTCTCGCTTTTGGCTTTGAAGGTCAAAATCGAGGTCAAATTGAGTAAAAAAGAATTATATTTCAAATTTTAGTTAAAAATAATATTCTCGACAAATTGGTTTGACAAAATATTTTATTTACTGACAAACAAGTATGAAAACACGCTTATTCCACCCGAATTGCCACCTCAAGGTCAAATTCAAGGTAATTGTTTTGTTATTTTGATTGGCGAAAAAAGCATTGAGGAATCTTTTTATCAAAGAAATTTATTCTACCATGCTTAGTCTATATATATCTATATATATATATATATAATATATATATATATATATATATATATATATATATTATATATATATATTTATATATATATAAAGCAAAGAAGTATGTCTGTGTGTGTGTTTGTTTGTGTGTTTATGTGCATTTGTGTCCGCACGAGAATCTCGGAAAGCACTTTACCGATCTGTAGATGGATGGTGTTATATGTAGTGATGATGATGGATGGTGTTATATATAATGATGATGGATGATGTTATAAGTATTGATAATGGATGTCGTTATATGTATTGATGATGAGTGTTGTTATATGTAGTGATGATGGATGGTGTTATATGTAGTGATGATGATGGATGGTGTTATATGTAATGATGATGGATGATATTATAAGTAGTGATGATGGATGTCGTTATATGTATTGATGATGAGTGTTGTTATATGTAGTGATGATGGATGGTGTTATATGTAGTGATGATGGATGATATAATATGTAGTAATGATGGAAGGTGTTATATGTAGTGATGATTGATGGTGTTATATGTAGTGATGATTGATGGTGTTATATGTAGTGATGATGGGTTGTGTTATATGTAGTGATGACGGATGATATTATATGTAGTAATGATGGAAGGTGTTGTATGTAGTGATGATTGATGGTGTTATATGTAGTGATGATGATGAATGGTGTTATATGTAATGATGATGGATGATGTTATAAGTAGTGATGATGGATGTCGTTATATGTATTGATGATGAGTGTTGTTGTATGTAGTGATGATGGATGGTGTTATATGTAGTGATGATGGATGATATTATATGTAGTAATGATGGAAGGTGTTATATGTATTGATGATAGATGGTGTTATATGTAGTGATGATGGATGGTATTATATGTAGTGATGATTGATGGTGTTATACGTAGTGATCTCAAAAGAACTCCAACCAATTCGATCCGACACAGCCCCGACGCACACACGTAGAAAAGTAGTATTCCCTCCCATGACTCACAGCTATTTTGATCCTTACTTTCTCCTTCATTATGGCTTACTTTCCTCTGCATTTTACCTCCATCCATTACACCTCACAGGTTGAAAAGTGGTATCCCATCCCACGTATTATAGCAAATTTTATCCTTATGCTCTTTCTCATTACAGCTTACTTTTCTTTGATCTCTATCTTTTCTAGGCTGTCCATTTTAACAAGATAGGTAGGTAGTTCATTCTAACCAGATATGCCATACGTACGATGTTTCACACCCTGGCCTAGCGAAAGAGCAGCCCGGAGGGCGGCGTTTTTGCTATCTATATATATAAAACAAAGAAGTCTGTCTGTTTGTATGTTTGTCCACACGAGAATCTTGGAAACTACTTTACGTATCTGTAGTGAAGATGGATGGTGTTATATGTAGTGATGATGGATGGTGTTATATGTAGTGATGATGGATGATTTTATATATAGAATATGAAAAGTATCCCTCTGTTGTCATTGGCAACATGGATAAAAAATGTGAATACTGCTGTGCGAAGAAGTACAAAGGAGAATCAGCTGGACTGTCCTGCTCTCATGGGAAAGTACGACTGCCAAAGTTAGAAAAACCACCACAACCATTGAAGACTCTCATGCTGGGAACAACACCAGAGTCAAAACACTTCTTGGAAAATATAGGGAAGTACATTTCATGCTTCCAAAGTAGTTCGTGAGCACGGATACATGCCCACATTCAAAGTCCAGGGTCAAGTCTATCACAAAGCAGGATCCTTCTTACCACTGGAAGATGAGCAGGCAAAGTTCCTCCAAATCTACATCATGGGAGATCATGAAAAGCAGAGTACTATCAGGTGTGGCAACATTCAAGGTGTCAGACATGACATTGTCCTATCTATCCAAGAAATGCTTCATGAGCCCAACACGTATGTACACTTGTACAGTCATTTAAAAATGCCCTGTAAAACATGCCTTCTGACGAGTACAAAGTCAGGATCAAAGCAGACACCTTAATGCACTACAGTGAGACAATGTGGAGCCTCCTGGAGGGTGGCGTCCTACTGTGGCCTAGAGAAAGAGTCTGTCTGTCTGTTTGTTTATTTGTTTGTGTGTCTGCACGAGAATCTCGAAAACTACTTTACAGATCTGTAGTGATGATGGATGGTGTTATATGTAGTGATGATAGATGGTGTTATATGTAGTGATGATGGATGATGTTATATGTAGTGATGATGGATGTTGTTATATGTAGTGATGATGGGTGATGTTATATGTAGTGATGATGGATGGTGTTATATGTAGTGATGATGGATGGTGTTATATGTAGTGATGATGGATGATGTTATATGTAGTGATGATGGGTGGTGTTATATGTAGTGATGATTAGACAATGTATCTATATAAAACAAAGAAGTCTGTCTGTTTGTGTGTGTGTGTGTCCGCACGAGAATCTCGGAACTACTTTCCCGATTTGTAGTGATGTTGGACGGTGTTATATGTAGTGATGATGGATGGTGTTATATGTAGTGATAATGGATGATGTTATATGTAGTGATGATGGATGTTGTTATATGTAGTGATGATGTGTAGTGTTATATGTAGTGATGATGGATGATGTTTTATGTAGTGATGATGGATGATGTTATATGTAGTGGTGGTGGTGACGTTGGTAGTGACAGTGGGGCTGGTGGTGATGGTGATAGCGGCATGTTTGTGATGATAGTGGTGGTGGGGGAGACTGGTTGATAGTAGTGGTAATGGTGGTGGTGTTAATGATGATGGTGGTAGTAGTGGTGGTAGTGATGATGGTGGTTGTAGTGTTGGTAGTGATGGTGGTGCTATATGTAGTGATGATGGATGGAGTTATATGTAGTGATGATGGGTGGTGTTATATGTAGTGATGATGGATGGTGTTATATATAGTGATGATGGATGGTGTTATATGTAGTGATGATGGATGATGTTATATGTAGTGATTATGGGTGGTGTTATATGTAGTGATGATTAGACAATAAATTAATTACAGTTTAATGCTAAAAAAATATACTTTGCTGTACCGTTGTAGTGAAAAACATCGTGGAACTTACATGCACCATTATTGATGGAAGAATAAGTTTTGGGGACTGAACTGTGAGACAATGTGGAGGCTCCCAAAGGGTGGCGTCCTACCGTGGTCTAGCGGATGAGCCGGCCGGAGGGCGGCGATTCTGCTTGTGTCTAATAAGTTTGATGGTATGGATTAAGTACTAACAGTAACTGAATTATCACAACTAAATCACAAAGCAGTAAATATAGCCCTATAACTATACAGTAGAAACATCTACAAGTTGGCGTTTCTTGACGAACGGCACCTAAATACTGCACTGACAATCACAATTGTGAGACTTGTTGTCACTTAAGAACAGATTTATGAGTTCCGTACAGCACATTCCAGCTTCTCGCTTTTTCAGCCCGGAAGAGAGACATAGATCTACTGTGCAGTTGGGTTATAGCAACCGCTGTCGTTGCTACCACAAGCTGTCGAACACTTCATTATTTTCTGAAGCAGTTGCACCTAGCTGTCTTGTACATTTTTTTTGCAATCACAAGCAACAAGCTCCAACTAGGCTTCGGGGATTGGCGAAGGACTTGTCCACACTGGTAAGAGGCTCCCATCTTCCAACTTTCAAGTTGAAGTGTACATCGGATCTTCAACATCTGTATTGGCTTTGTCGGCCTGGAGCCATATTTTGGCCTGATAGTTTGCCCGCTTGGCGTGGAGCTCCGGGGCATCCTTTGTCGTTCGGAGCATATCCAGAGTTTTCTTGGCTTTCCTAAAAAAGGTAAACTCTGGCGTTATCAACTGTTGTGTTGTTCCGGAATGCCATACAAATTCCGGGGTGCCATATAAATGACACACAAATTTCTCAACACCTGCGATATCCCCATTTCGTCCAATAGCGTGCAGCAAGAAAGGGTGGTCACTGAATACCTTCTGTTACGTGTAGTTGAGTGGTTACCTACTTGTGTGTTGGTATGTTTACTCGATTTGGTGGTGCAACCGAAATGAATCAGCAACACCATAATGTTGTTGCTATATTATGTTATTGGTGCTGATATTGTTATTATATGATGCTCTATGTAATATACATGCAATGTATTATTATTATTTTTTTAAATAGTGAATTATGTAGAGGACTAGTGAAATCAAGTTCCACACTAAATAGTGGTAGTCCGGCTGCTGGTGAGTAAGTCAGACACAGGCAGGATTCCCAGCAAGGCAGGCATTGGTTTGTTGAACTTGGGGAACATTTCATCAGGATTTGTATATCAGTACTGATTAGGTGACCATTGGGTGTGTGTATTTGTGTTATATATGTGTATTGAGAGATTAAGAATTAGATTACTGTCTGTAGCTTTGTTAGGAAGAGATGACCCAAACACTATCAAAGATCAAGGTCCAGGTTATGATATACCATACACAAGTTTATTTTATCTTTAATTTATCATCTGTTAAACAAAGTACCACTGACATTGTTATTCACAATAAATTCACTTTATTTATGATAAGTGTAAGGTAAGAATTTTGAAATGTGAACCCAAACCCTCCCACGGAAGCAGCCAACAACAACAACAACAACAACAGCAAATGAGCAGGTTCTGCTCATCTGCTGTTGTTACCTCTACTTCCAGGATCTTATAAGTACTGATATATTAAGTTAACCCAATCGTCCATATTCCATATTGTAATATACGTTTTATCCTTTAAACTATTAATATTGTATATGATTTCACAGCACCCTAAACCAAAGCTGCATTTAATTAATGAGGGCCTTATTGAATTTCAACTGAACCCATAAACATTTTAGTAGCTCTGTGTGCCATTTGTCCCTGTTGTGTAACATTTCAATACATAACACTTCCAACACTTATCTTTCCCATGACCACCGAAGGACGAAGCTGTGTCTTAGCAGGTCAAAGCGTAGAAGCTGACCAGGTTATCTCTGACTGGGGGCGACAAACTCTTGAATACATCGTGCGTGGGGTAGCATTTTCGGTTCCGCACATCATCCACACTTCAGCGATCTTGGTGCAACCGAATAGAATCAGCAGCACCATTACATTATTACCTTTGGATCTCCTGTAAGTCATCAGGTTTGATAGATTTCGATCTCTTGTGCTTGCCACCCTTTTGGCCATGACTGCTGTGGAAGGGGGCTTCTCTGCCATACCATCAGTTGAGTGCTTTGGAAGGTGTTCCTCCCGTCTATGGTTGACTCCAAGACATCTATGCTGTCACAGAAGCAGTGAATCATCCTCTCTTTGATGATGGTGTCAGGGATGTTGACACATCCCTTCTCAACATACCTCTCCAGGATGTTCTGAGCAATGGTGGCGTCAATCTTTCTTACAGTGTCCATACCAATAGTGTGATTTGCCGCGTGGAACAGGTCTAGGGTAGCTTCTGATCAAGTGGCTTGGTGCAGAGTAAGACCCATGCACACATGCTTTGGTGTCAACTTTCGTCGGTTGGAGACTGCACACACACTCTGCTTTTCTTTCTGGTCCTCTTCAATTTCCTCATCCCCAGCATCCATTCCTCCAAAGAGCAATTGTAGAAACAGGTACAGATTATCGGGTATGACGCGATCAACATGTTCCTCATCAAGACCTTGCCATGTCTTCGAGTGTCCAGAAGTTTTCAAAAAGATCTTGTCGAACCTTCAAAGCCACATGTACCATATCTTGTAATGTGCTGCTAGTGGCACACATGCGGACATCAGCATTTTCATTTTCACTTGACTCTGACTCAGAGGTAACAGGACCTTGTTCACAAGACTTAGCCAGTGCATTGGAGATAATGAAATCTGAGCTTTCTTCAGGGTACATTAGCAGCGGGCCCCTTGACAATGGGCAAACATAGCTGGCCTTTGAACATCTTCGGAGAAGGTTGTTCTCCTGGAGTACTTCGCGGTGATGTCGGTGTCGTTACATATACTCTCGTATGTCGTATACGAGTTAAGTATTTGCATAGCTTCATCATGAACTCATCTTCAGGCCCTTGATGCTCCTTTGACACCATTTGTTTTCTAGTACGTCTGTCAAATGTCACCAAACATGCCAGATGATAGTAACCTTCAGCTGCAATCAGATCGTTCCTTGTATGATAACCGTATGCTCATGACAGGGTCGTATTTGGCATGCTGATCAAGTGACTTCTCCATTGTCTCCACCTTGTGCAGTTTCTTTTATAAAAACATGCAGAGGGTCCAGTCAATCACTGGTGTCGAACTTCTACACCAAGCGGGAAAAAACTCAGAGCTTGCACTTTCTGTGGTTGCTAATGCACCCATGGTCTGCTGCTGACTTCGCAGCCTTTTGAGTTTGCCTTAAAAGGTGAATAAAGAGTATCACGATTTATGCATTGAAATCATCCTTGGAATGATTTTCCAGTATTTGTAAATCATGAGGATAGTAAGTATCTCCCAGGTTCTTTCAGCACTGCTTTGGCAGAAGAAGCAACAATCTTCACTGACCTCCTGACGTTTCCTCTTGCTCTTGATGAGAGCTACAGGGTCCACTGAGGATAAGCTGCCTATCATACAACTGGGAATGACAATATGTAGTAGGCATACTGTAGATATATTGAAACAATTATAAACATACCTGCTGGCACTGTCTGCAATTATAATTACATATACCAAACCAATGTCTGGCCAGCCAGTGCATTAAACATATTCAACATATGAAAGTAAGCTAAAACTTGCATTATAGTAGTACTAGTCACATGCGCACCTCACCCAGCATGCTAATTGTATTTTTAATGGAAATAAAGACATCCAGAGTCATAGTTCCGTTCATTTACTATCCTAAAAATCACAGAAATATGCTTTTTGTGCTAATGATAAACTTTTAAACACGTTGTTACATAGAGCCAACAATGATATTAAAAATTCGGAATTTTTCAGAATTTGACTTTTGCAACCTTTATGTAGCCTTCAAACCCAAATGAAAGTGGCATCAACCCACATCTACTGTAGTTTGGCATCTAAGGTAGGTTCCTGCTATTAAGAAAATCACAGTAAAATGTTTTTCTAGAGATATTTTCAATGTGTGGCTGTCCAACTATTGAGCTTGTCGCCCTGTATAAACAAGATGTTGGTGATAGTACACTTGCCAAGGAGGAGTAGGCCGTTGGAGTTACAATTGTCCACTCCATTTCTCCCTATAGTTCCCTGCCATAAATAGCATCTCTGCCAACTTTGGCATGAAGTCATCTAGGAGCACAGCCTTATCTTTTCTGAGTATTGAGGTTAGCACGCTATCAAGGTTGGCCTAAAAGGCCTCTATGATGTCAGCCCTTGCAATCAGTATTGTGGAGTATACAATGTTGAAAAAAGCATGGCGTGAGTCATTCAGTGGGACTGGGAGTGTCATGAAGTGCTCTTTGACCCAAACAAGCATTTCATTTAGCCAATGCAAGGTGGATTGTCAAAAGGCAGAGGAAGGTATAGCCAGTCCCTTGTCCTGTGAGTCGACCCTTGTCTGGGAGCTGGGACTCACTAATGGCTGTTTTGTCGATGTTGTATCTAGACAGCTCTTTTGCCACAAGAGCGGTTCTTCTTTCAGGACGCTCATTTGTGTCAGTATCCAGAAGGGTTCTGACATTCCATGCAGCGACCATAAGAGGTTGCATAGTTTAGTTTTGCTCCGATCTGTTGTGATGTTTTTGACTACACTAGAATGACCTTACTAGGTGCAGATGCTCAGTCAGGTGAGTTTTTAGCCATGCTATGTTTCGGGCACCTATTCTCGCCTACTCTACATGTGGGATAAGCAGAGTGACTCCTGGAAAGGGTTATTCAGTTGCACAGACAGGACCGGATTGCATCTCTGCTTAGATTCCAGTGCATAAACGACCACCTTATTTGTGCCGCCCATTAGCAGGGTTGCGACTGGAGACTCTGGCAGTCATCTCTGCCTGTCCCCGTCGCTATACGTCTGTCGCCATATAACATTTTTGGGTTAAGGGGTTCTGCTGATGATATGACGGAAAGTATGATGTGATGGATGATGGCTGCGAATGAGTTGATTTATGTGGTAAGGCAGGAACGCAGGTTGCAACCACACATCTTGGCACTCCCTTTTCCTGATTAGGCGATGCAGGTAACTGTAACACCCTGGTAGGGGGACACTTGCACTGGACTCCCGAACCCAGTTTGTTGAGTTTCACCTTAGTAGTCTGTCCACCTTGCATTGCCTTCATCCACTGTAGTAGTAGTCATTGGGTTCCTCTTTTGGTCACCTCTTTCGCCTATTCTGTCGTTGGGGTCTTACCGGAGCTCTGTAAGAATATATTCCTCACTGTAGTTGGCTGAGGGGTTGTCAGATGACGTGTATGTCCATTATCTGCCTCACGGAGCACAAGCCGGTTTTCTGTCTGGGGTTTCTCTCAAAGCCTTTCACTGAACAATGAGACCACAAGGCAGTGGTAGCTTGGTAGGTACCCACCCACCCACCCACCTGCTCATACACACACTCACACATACACACACACACACACACACACACATATTTGTATCACTTATGTTACCTGTATATCATTTGTAAATCAAGAGACCCATTCCCCAATTATGTAATTGTATATTTTCAGCCTTCCGGCTGCCATGCTCTTTCAATAAACCGATAATTATTATTATTATTATTATTACACACACACACACTCACACATCCAGATTTCCAAGTGCCAAACTAGTGATATGCGGTGACTTTAATGAGTTTGACATCAGCAACGTCACCCAACATCTCCACCTTGCACAGATAGTTGACTTTCCTACACATGGGAATGCCACCCTGGACCTCATCATGACTGATCTCGGCAACCACTACCTTCCTCCCCAGCCGCTGCCCCCCATGGGGCGGAGCACCCACCTGTCTCTACTGTAGTCACCTACACCTACCATCTCACCACCGCCAGTTGTCACCAGGACTTACCGACCTACCCCTGACTCTGCCCTGCGGTGTTTCGGACAATGGGTGACCCGGTATCCCTGGACTGAAGTGATCACGGTAGACGATGTGCAGAACAAGTGGGATAATTACCTGGAAAATATCACCAAAGCCTACCACCACTTCTTTCCAGCCAAGACACTGAGGATCCATCCCGATTATGTCCCGTGGATTACACCCCGTATCAAAAGAATACCCACCTGTATAAAAGTCAACGAAACCAGGTCATCAGGGAACTCAAGTCAGCCCAGAGGTCTTATTATCCCAGGAAAGTGCACGGCCTCAAGGAGGTCGGCATCGGTCAGTGGTACTCTAAGGTAAAAGATCTCAGTGGTCTTAACCGTCAGTCTCTCACATTTCCTTTTATCTCTCATTTACCTGGTGAAGAGGCAGCTAAGACAATTAATAAGCACTTTGCTACCATATGTCATACCATACCCAGTCTTGACCTCACTCTCCTTCCGGCCTACTTACCCTCCCCCTCCTCCCCTCCCAGTGTTCAACTACTTGAAATTGCCAACAAACTCCTGAAATTTAAATCCAAGCGCTCTACAACCCCAATTGACCTGGCAATCAAAATTTACAAGGAGTTTTCAGTCGAACTTGCCGCCCCCCTCTGTTCCATTATTAATGCATCCCTCAGACAAAGCAAATGCCCTAATGAATGGAAATCCGCATTTGTCACCCTATCCCCAAGGTCCCCACCCCACAGTCCCCTAGTGACCTCAGGCCAGTTGCCATTACCCCCATATCCAGTCTAATCTGTGAACACTTTGTTTTCGAATGGGCATTTGCTAGTATTTATCAGTCAATTGATCCACAGCAATATGGTAATATGAGGACCTCCTCTACATCACACTGCTTAGTTGGCTTCCTGGATTTTCTGAACAAAAGCCTGGAGAAACGTAAGACATTACTGACCGTTGCCCTTGTTGACTTCAGGAAGGCATTTGACCTTGTTGATCACTGCATTGTTATCAACAAGGCCATTGCACTAGGGTTTTTCCACCAATTTGGTCTCATGGCTCACTGATTTCCTGGGTGAGCATCGTCAGGCAGTGAGGTACCAGGGTTATGTCTCCACATTCCAACACCTCACCTGCGGTGTTCCACATAGGACCAAGAAGGGACCACTGTGCTTCCTAATCCTGATCAACGACGCTCTACAGTATCACAGGTGGAAGTACGTGGATGACTGCACTGTGGAGGTTACAGTGGACAACACCTCACCGACTACTAATCGCTACAAGGCACCCTGGACAGGCTACAGGCATGGACTACGGAGAACAAGGTCACCATCAATCACACCAAAACCGCAGTCCTGCACTTCAATACCGCCACCACTCCAGTGCAAGCTCCAGCAGTTACAGTGGGCGCCCATCCTCTCCAGTTAGTGCAGTCTGCCAAACTCCTGGGTGTAACTATAGACTACAAGCTGGACTGGAAGGCCCATGTAAACAACACAATCAAGACAGTTTCGTACCGACTCTGCATGCTACGACGACTCAGGTCACTTGGGGCACCCACGCCAGAGCTGAGGACTCTCTACAACGCATTTATTCTCCTCAAATTAACGTATGCGTCACCAGCCTGGTCGTTTCTCTCAACTCTACTCAACAGCGTCAGCTAGAGAAATTACAGAAGAGGGCCTGCAGAATCTTGTTCGGCGCAGAATACTCGGGCTAAAACAATGCTCTCTCCACCCTGGAAATGCCACCGGCAGTCCTGCACCCACCTTTCGCAGTCCGCCACTACACCAAAATTCAGCCCATAAGAGCCCGCACTGATAGATATAAGAACAGCACCATCCCAACTATTGTTAAAATAATAAACAGCTCATGATTTATGTACTATACAGCCCTGTAAATGTGTTGAATGTATATTATTATGTCTAAATCACATGTAAGTTTGCATATTTTCAGCCACCGTCTGCAACTCTATTACTAAACCGTTTATTATTATTATTATTATTATTATTATTATTATTATTATTATTATTATTATTATTATTATTATTATTATTACACACATAACACACCTCTGTTCATTGTATATTTTCATCCTTCGGGCTGCCATGTTATCTTAATATACCCTTAATTATTTTTATTATTATTATTATTATTATTATTATTATTATTATTATTAACACTATACAGAACACACACACCATCTGTTACTCAAATTATCCATCCCATTGCTGATTAAACCACTGGCACACACACACACACACACACACACACACGCGCGCGCGCACGCACACCATTAATAATTACACATAAACACACAAACACTCCTGTCATCAAGTACACTAAGAGAACGACGATATGAAAATTAACTTCCCTAAAGCTACCTGGTGGGTTAAATAAGGTTAGATTAGGTTGTTAGTCTAGGTTAGGTTAGTTTGTTACATTATGTTATGTTATGTTATGTTTCAGGGTGGGTAAGCTTAAGACGAGATAAGCTGAGGGCGCCAATTCTTCACGTAATACTAAGTAAGGCCCACCAGACACTCAGGAGTGCTGGTATAGGATCACACGTCACGGGTAGGAACGGTTGCCTTAAGTCACCAAACGAACTCGCACTTGAGAAAAAACCTATCAATAATGATCAAACCAACCAATATTTACAACCACCATTATACACCACCACTCACTAACACTACCACCAATTATCTCTACTAAATAACCATTCCTTACCACTACCCGACTCCAAAGGACAACCCCCCCCCCCTTTCTCTCTCTCTCTCCACACACACACAAACTGAAAATACGTGGAGAAAGACAACACATGAGAACAATAACCATCAGCCAGATCAGGGAAGGCATAAACTACTGCACTACCCACAAAATAAAATTCTGTAGAGCAAAGATCATCTGAATGTTAGCCCTCCCAGCTTATTTCACCTGCAGATTAACCCACCCGGGGTATTTCACCTGCAAATTAGCCCTCCCAGCTTATTTCACCAGAATATTAGCCCTCCTAGCTTGTTTCAAATGAAGAATAGCCCCCCCAGCTTATATCACCAGAATATTAGCCCTCTTAGCTTATTTTAACTAAAGATTAGCACTTCCAGCTTAATTCACCAGACAATTAGCCCTACCACCTTATTTCAACAGACAATTTATCCGTCCTAGCAAATTTCACCTGCAGATCAGCCGCCAGCTATTACACCTGAAAATTAGCCCTCCCAGCTTATTGCACCTGAAGATGAGCACCCAGCTATTTCACCCTAAAATTAGCCTTCCCAGCTTATTTCACCTGAGGATTAGCTCTCCCACCTTATTTCGATGGAAGATTACCCCTCCCAACTTCCTTCACACACACACACACACACACACACACACACACACACACAGCACCATCATCACTAAACACCCAACACTACTACTACTAAAAGCATTTTAGATATTATTACAGCCATTTGTATTTAATGAATTTAAAGATAAGAGAAAAGTGTCAAAACTATTAAGGGCTAACATACATTATAAGGTAGTAGAAAAATATATTTTATATTTATTTATATTAGCCCCTGTTTCATGGCAATAAAAAATATATAAATTTGGGATAATACATTTAGTTTATATAATCCAATCACCCTACTGTAATTTTCCATACGCTGTGAGGTGTCATGTGGTGTTCACGTGAGGGGAAATTCCTCTACTAGTAAGCCGACCTTGAGAATGTAGGGTTAGCCCAGCCTCTCCTTCAGAGCTCCCCTCACAGGCACCAGTCTTTACTTGCGTCTCACGAGAATCGGACGGGTGACCTAACTCAGTTAAGTTGAGCCCCGTCCTTAACTAACACTCACAGCTTACAGTGTTAATTACTGTGCATCTACTAATAGACTGTGACCAATATAGTTTTACCAATAAATGGAAAAAAGACCATTTTGGGTTTGTAACATAACCCCTCAACTTATTAAGGCCTAAGACTGAGTCCCCATCTCAAGTGGACGTGACCCAGTACATTCCTTAAGCCTGCTGTGTAGAGTATCCATCACTACAAAGACTCCAACGTCTTAGACACCCCACTGATCTCAACTCTCAAGTGTTGCGAAGAGGCTGTCGTACATTTTTTCTCCCTTTTCAAGGAACAACCAACCTATACAGCTACAGTACAACTCTGTGCCCAAGGCACAGTTGATAGAAATAACTGTTAGACATCCCAAGTTGTTTAACTTAGTGTTTCTGTGGTTTGACAAAGCAGGGTGTTTTAAATTCTTTGTAGAACCAGCTACATCTGGTACAGGCCAACTATTTAATCTGTCATACTCAATCAACTCCAAGAGGTCTACTAGCTCCAAGGTGCATTAACCTATGTGACCTCACAGGGTCGCCTGACGACACCAGTGAACTCTAAGTTCATCGGGTTCACCATCCATCACCCCTCTAGTGGTTGATCATGGTTACTCTCGTCAACACCAGACGCCATCACGAATTTTTCAAGGACGTCATCCTTAAACTACACACCAGCAACCCTGACCGTGAAACTCGATGAGCTGACTGTCATCCAAGCCGCTGAAGTCTACGGGATTAAAGGCCAGATTTTCAAGAAATTACCCAGAATTCTACAATAAAGCTAACAGTAATAGATAGGACAAGGACACACTATATTAAACACACATTAACATATTCAACAGCACAGCATAACACGTTAGGCGTCGTGTAGGATAATGTTTAATTCATTAGTGTCTTACTTATTATTATTTGATATATATATATATATATATATATATATATATATATATATATATATATATATATATAGATCACGCGCACCTACAGTGATTTACTTGCATATATATATATATATATATATATATATATATATATATATATATATATATATATATATATGTAATATTCAGAAATTTCTGAGTAATTTCGAATGCCCTGCCATTGGCAACACTGAGCGTTCAAGGTCATGGGAGGGAAGAGAGCGCTTCCTGCTCATAGAGAGAGATGGTGGAACTAGGCCTATATGATATTAAATGTAATTTACCGAATTAATAATGATGCGATTCATGAAGTTAAGGGACTATTATTGAATTTGAAATTATTATAGATCGTTTATCAGTCTGAATAATGTTACGGGAGTCCCAAGGAGTTATTAGTTAGGCTGAAAATATGTCATGTAGGCCTAAGCTAACGCCTTGAGAGACGCGACGCTGGCCCTCCCTGAGTCACGGAGAAGCATTCAGACATACAAGGCGTCCCTGCGCGTCCGTCACAGAAATAGTCACGTGGCCTAGTCACCTGTGCTGCGTTATTGCAGTATAACAAGTAAGTCTCATTCAATCTCAGACAGGGTTTAGATAGGGCAGTGGTAAAGTTAACTAGAGCTAACAGTGAGTTCATTTCAGGGTTTCCGCCAGAATCCACTTGACTGGAGTTGACCTGAGATTGACTGCCGTTTGAGACTGCCGTTGATGATTGAGGGTGGCGATTGTCGCCATTGGACCGATCAGTGTAGGCCTGTCACTGTTTAGCGGGGTAGCAAAGGATCTCTTGAGTGAACGAGTGCTCCCGACAACTAAAACGACACGGGACCAGCATCAGCAGTGGGTGATCAGTTCTTACCACTCGGGTGCACAACACCACGTGTCCTCGGTCAGCTAGAAGTGTTACCTACTGGCCATAGACACCTGCTGGCGTTCTCTCTTCCTGCCCATGGACGCACTGGGAGTACACTGAGGCTATCTGAGTAAATTAATGGTCACTCACTGAGACCATGAGTCTAGGACTCTAGGAGATACCTAGAGGAACATTTTATCTCCCTTATTACGGGTGTAGTTAATACCATTTCTCAGACTGATATTATCTGACGTGTGTAGTTTAATATTTCTTAAATAATTTTGATAGTAGTGTTTTTTGAATGTTTGTGTCATTAAGTGGAACCAGAGTGATACTGGGGTTTGATTCTTTTAATGCATCTAAATTTTCTCCATAATTCTGATCTCAGGTATAACCTTTGTTCCTCAGAGTAGTGTTTAAGTTAGGTTAGGAAGAGTGCATCTGTTGGGGTGATATAATTTTGTTGAGTGCCCTTAAGGCCTGTTTCATGTGTGCAAGCAACATTTCTTAATACTTCAAATTTATTGTTGCCTGAGTTTCTAATAATTTCTATATCATGTATAACTTTTATTCCCCAGAGTAGTGTTTTAAGTTCAAGTTAAGAGGTGCGCATATTGGTGTACCATTATTTGATTGTGTTTGTAGTGTTGGAGGGAATATAAGTGTCAAAATTTTACAGTGTGTCTCATTCATCCCAGTCACAGATGCTATCCTTCCACGGGTCACGGACAATTCATTTTGTTTAGTAGATTTAAGTGTTCTTGTGCTGGTTCGGGATTTTTCTGAAAGGGGCGCTTCCACTGCCATTACCATCTTATAATCTTTAATAAACCCCAAGTCAAGTGAGAAATTAAAGTCCAGTATATTCCGACCGGTTACATATATATATATATATATATATATATATATATATATATATATATATATATATATATATATATATATATATATATTGAAGTTCTCTAGAATCAGTAATAATTTTATTTCTTGCCAATTATTACGACATTTTTCAAACATTTACTGTAAATGGCTAAGCAAGGTTTTTGTATAGACTGACTTTTCATGTCTGTTTCACACTGATGGATGATTTTTTTAATTTAATGAGTTCAGATATTACCTATTTGAAGGGGATTTATGATAACGTTTCGGATAATTAGGACGACGCACTCAAGTCTGACACTGTACTAGTCACTGGTACTACCACGCCTGGTGGCAACGGAGTCTGTTCGCACTACAACAACTCAACCTGCGACCCATCTATGTCCGCCACAGTGATCCACCTTGCCTGTAGATTAAAACTTAAATGATATAAATTCACATTTAACAAGTCAGAATCTAGTGAGTCCATAACGTAATACAGAATAAGATTTTAATATACTTGTAATTGTAAAATCAAACTAGTCATTGTCTACCAAAGTAACCATTGTGCAACCTCATCCTAAATCCTAGGTTAGCTTAACTAGCCAACAAACTCTGTAATAAGTAAAACAAGGGGTGTCGTCCCCCTCTGTTTAACTCATTAAACTTCTTTTCCAACCTTTCCCCCCACGACTATATGTTGTTACATCTCTATCCCTCATGTCTGGCTGTGCCTTGAGCCCTAGCATGCCTTCCATCAATTCCCCACCTTAACCTAAAAAAAAAAAAAAAAATGGTACTAGTGTAAATACTGAAGACATAAAATTATTAGATTCTCAAGAAGCGTAAGAGCCTTTACTACGAGCCATTTCTGTGGAGAGTAGTGAACACTTAAGTGATCAATCGCATGACGATTTATGTCGTGGAACCCTAAGGTCAGGTAATACGTACAATACAACACCTGATTACGGGCAGGATACCTCTCAGTCTACAGAGTCTCACAGTGTGTCAAAGATTACTTTCCATCCTGCATCCACGCATCTTTCAGTTAGATTTAAGTTGTCTAGCAACTCACTATCCATGGCTACATCTAATATCAGCATTTAATTTAACCAACCTAATGCCGCCCAGTGATCGCATTTGCGAGTTTACGATGGAGGATGACCATTGTGTAACCACACTTTTAAGGTCATGTGAAGATGTAATGAAAAACATTCAAATAAAAGGTGATGATGAACGCAAGGCGTACGTACGCGGTCACATCAAAGAAGGAAGTTATGCTAGCCAACATTTGGATACTAGTGGTCTTGCACATCCTACTTATGCAAAGGTTAAGTAGACTTTAATTGGTCTATTTGAATTAGGGGCACAGCATGGTCACCTGAACTGGGTGTTTAGATGGGTTGATCATCTGCCACCTCTGGCGAGGTCTGTCAAGAAATCTTGACCAAATTTGGTGGTTCACCCTGGGTGGACGAGCAAAATAATATGTCACCAGACAGTTTTGCACAATTAATGGAGTTCCTTGGTTTCATCACATACTCCCCAAGCAAGGACAGTAACACCTGCAGCGTGAATTCAGCAACGAGTTCCCAAGAACTCAGCAACAAAGAAGCATGAATTAGTATGCACACATTGCAAGAAAAATGGTTATACCATTGACTTTTGTTACCAACTCCAACGAAGTGGTACTAAGCCAAAAAACAAACCAACCCCTCAACCACAAAGAAACTAGGCCCACCTAAGACTTCTGCAATAGCTGCTCAAACCAGGTCTGCTTCAGACCAGACAGCTGACGTGTGGTGTTAAATCCAGAATCCAATTCCTTGGTCATGTAGTTGACGGTGACGGCATTCATGCAGTTGATGACAAAGTTAAGGCTGTTGCCCAGTTCCCACGTCCTACAACTGTTGATAAAGTACGTAGTTTTCTTGGTTTATCTGGATATTATCGTTCTTGTATTAAAAGTTATGCGACATTAGCTTCACCCTTGACTAAGCTACTCATGAAGGATGCAACTTTTGTATGGAATGCTGAGCAAGAAGATAGTTTTAGTGCATTGAAGACAGAACTTACCAATGCCCCAGTTTTAGCATTTCCTGACCACTCTCAAGAATTACTGTGTTCCGACGCCTCAACACAGGGAATAGGCGTTGCACTTATGCAGCTGGACGCACGAGGAAAATATAGAGTGATTGCTTTTGCAAGTCGTAAACTTAATGATGCCGAAACACATTATTCAGCAACGCATCTAGAAACATTAGCTGCTGTTTGGGCACTGAAGAAGTTTAAAGACAAAATTTTTTGTTATAAAATAACCGTCTATACAGATCACGGGGCCGTAGGAAATATCTGTTCTTTGTTTGATTCTTTTGTTGTTTGATTCCTTTTATTGCTGACTCCCTTTTATTGTGTTATTCTATGAGTTGTTGACTCCCATTAATTGTTTGATTCTATTAATTGCTGACTCCCATTAATTGTTTGCTTCGTTTAATTGTTTGCTTCCATTAACAGTTTGACTCCATTAACTGTTGACTGCATTAATTGTTTGACTCCCGTAATTATTTGATGTTTGTTGAGTGGTGTCAGAGTTTTGTGTTATATTTTCTATAGTAAAGAGATGTCAATCTCAAACGGTTGTTTGTTATTCCTCAGAAAACCATGGTCCTTGACTTTCCTTTTTTAAGATCCTGATTAGTCTGGTAAGGGATTTCTTTCCCTAAGTCCCACGTCTTTACAGCCAGCCTATTCTTTGGTCTGCTATACTGTATTGTATCAACATGTAATGATAACATGCATAGACCACTTCATAGTTAAAAGGGTTGTTGGAGTAATATGCCACTATTAATTGCAAAGTTCACGTTATGTCTACCGATGAGAGCTGTTACTACGTGTGTTAAATGTCAGTTTGTTAAAGAAACCAACATTCATGACTAAGCATGCTATCTTAGAATGAGTTGGTAAAAGGTCAGTGCAATGCATCACTGCCCCCCCCCCCCCCCCCTCGACGGGACACACTCACACTGACTCACCACCACCACGCCAACCTAAATAATTTTGTAGCAGTGGAGACTTACACTCTCTATCAGTGTTGTTTTAATGATAGACCACAGACATGCATAGTGTATCGATGTCAGCATAAACGGGGATAGTGCAAGACATTTCTTATGAACTGTAGTTTCAGTCGCGTTTTGTGGTGGAAGCGGTGGCAGTGGCTCTCGCTCACTGGGCGTAACTGAAGCACCTGTTCAAAGTATCGAATCATACCTGAGACGAATCTCTCTATTTCTATCTCTATTTTCTCTCGGCTACAGAACATGCATTATAATTGAGGCAAAAAGCCTAGGTTTCATCATTAAAGCTTGAAGTGTCACCTAATACCACAATAAATATTAGTATTAAAAATTTGTGGATAGAGGATGGCTACTTATTTACTACCCTTATTCTGGTTGTTATAGCTGGGTAACTGCCAATACTGCTCGCTTTCCAATGACGTAAACAAATACAGTAGTGCAAAATTTCACAAACCACGCCAGCAGTTGTACTCGCTACAAATGGAGTCGACTGTACATTGATTTCAATTTAAGCTAAAGTATGCTGAAATGCTATGTATGGTCAGTTCTATTGTAAACTGTAGGTTAGAAGTGTGGACACCTTCAGTAGATACCAGGAGGATAAGGTATAATGAAAAAAAAAAAAGAAATAAAGATGTGTGCTAAGATTTGAAAGAAAAACGGGAGAAATATTGAAAAATTCACAGAATGAAGAAGATGAGATACTTAGCTCATATTTAGAGATGAGCGGATGCTGTGATGAATAATTTAATGTAGAAAGACCAGGATAAAGCAGAAATGAGAGTGGATAAAGGAAATCAAATACTGCGTTCCCGGGGGCATATTTTCCAAATGTATATGGGAGGTACTACCGCCTGGGAATGTATTGGAAGCATAATGTGTTGTCTAGTGGTATAGTGATAGACCCTGCTGCCATACAGCATCACGAAAAATGTGACCTGGTCCCAGGCTGCTGATCTGACTTTCTGCATCATTTACACACAATTGCAGGGTTTCAAATATTTTTCTTACGATTGACAACACAACATACATATCTTGTTTCTTATTTTCTTATCGTTTTTTTTATATTTTTTTTATTTATTTATTACTATTATAAGTATTAGATTGTTATTATTATTATTATTATTATTATTATTATTATTATTATTATTATTATTATTATTATTATTATTATTACTTTTATTTTTATTATTACTTTTATTGTTATTATTATTATTATTATTATTATTATTATTATTATTATTATTATTATTATTATTATTATTATTATTATTGTTATTATTATTATTATTATTATTATTATTATTATTATTATTACATTTTCGCCCCCCCCCAGGCCCCGATGTGGGTCAGTGACCTGTGTCCGGGTGCAGGGTGGGATAATCCCCGTGAAAACAAAACAAAACAAAAAAAAACACCAGCGGTACAGGCAATCACAGCCAACCTTGAGCGCTGGCAGTTGTCAAGTCGCGCATTTCTAAGATAAATATTCTGCCTTAGAATGAAGAATAATTTATATAAGTGTGCACAGAGTGTATCAGAGAGAAAAGTTCCTCTGTCTTTTCATTCTTCATTAATTAAATCTCTCTCTCTCTCTCTCTCTCTCTCTCTCTCTCTCTCTCTCTCTCTCTCTCTCTGTCTTAGGCAGGCTTTCAGGCAGGTTAGGTTAGGTTAGGTTAGATTAGGTTAGGTTAAGTACATATAAATAAATTATTCTTCAGAATATTTGTCTTAGAAATGTGGGCCTTGACAACTGACAGAGCGCAAGATGGGCTGTGATTGGCTGTATTACTGGCGGGCTGACTGGGTGAGGGTGACACGAGTATGGCATTTTGATTGATTGATGTGTATATGTTTTAAAATAAACATAGATCATTGCATCATTCGCGACACCACAGTTATGGAACACAAACGCATAACACACAGCATCGCAGTAAGATTCTTGTGGTACGGGCAGTGTGTGGCAATAAGGGCCTTTATCATAGTTGTTTTCTACCTATTTCTGGAACGTGCACACTTTAGGAATCTCTCAAAAGTTGATTTATGCAATCAGGCATCCCTCTTCGAACAGCGGTTGACTGAGTTAAACTAGGCAATGTTAAATATTTAGCATAACTTAGGTGAGTTGGGTTAGGCTTGTTCAGGAAAAGTTATGTTAAGTTTGATTAGGTTAAAGTATTTCAGAATAGAAAACGTGAACAACTCAAGCCAAACATCTGAAATCACACAACTACACAATTGCATAAGCCATAATTAAGCACTGCCAAATTGCACCGCCCGTCTCTGGAATCCTCACGACAGTAAACGCTTTTAATTGGAAATATTATCCATCATATGTCCAATAGCCATTCATCGCTGGCAGGTGCGGGTGTGATGAGCCCCTGTTGCGGTTATGCCTGGCAATGCACGTGAATATTAATGAAAGTATTATCATAAACACGATTAAACCATTAACTCGGACAAAAACCCACGGACACATGCTGCAATAGCTGTCAGCGGCCCCGGATGAGACGTACTATTCCCTTAGTTAGATTATAGACAACGGGTATCCGTTGGTTCCTGTTGTCAGGTATACATAGACGACATGTGTGCTGTTGAAAACATGCGCAACATAAATACAGTATACGGGTGCAACGACGGAGTCTGATTAGCGGACCGCTAACCATTGTGTTCGCTCTCCAACATTCTACAATATATAGGCTATTCAGAATTCTTAATAAGAGAAGTTATAAGTGATAATAAAGAAATAAAAGTTAATAGTAGAGGAATATAAAAATTACGCTTTGCAGATGATACTGCTCTTATCACATATAGTGAAGAGACATTAAAAATTAATAATAAACAGATTTGTGGAAAAAGGTGTAGAATAAAGTCGAAGAGTTAATGCTCTAAATATGAAAGAAATGGCTGTTTCCAAATTGGAAAAAATCCTAAAATTAAAATTATAGTAGGCAACAAGGAATCTATTCAAGTGAAAATTTTTGTGTATTTGAGAAGTATCATTAACTGTGATGGTAGATGTGCGGTGGAATAAAAACAAGAATAGGTCAAGCAAACACAACATTTAATAACCTAAAAGACCTAATGAAAGGGGGACAAAAACTTAAATTTGAGAAAAAGGCTACTAAAAGGCTTTATATTGCATGGACTGTCGTTTGGGTCAGATGCGTCGACACTCAGCAGACACCAAGAAGAGGTTGGAGGCCTTTAAAATGTGGTGTTATTGGTGAATGCTAAGAATAAGCTACACTGAAACGAAAATAAATGAAGTACTAAGATTAGCAAAATCTTGTAGAGAAATACTAGAAATGTGCAGAAAAAAGGAGGTACTTTGGTCATAAAATTAGGGAGGAGGGGATAATAACAGAAATATTAATAGGAAAAGTTGAGGATAGGAGGGCCAGGGGAAGGCAGCGACTGGGATAGACGAATAAAATTAAAAACTGGATCCCCAAAGTGATTCAAAATCTTGGAAGATTGGTAAAACCAGCCCGAGAACGGTTAAAGTGGAGGACTGTGGTCGCCACCCGTCAGATATGAGGATGCTCCTCTGATTGATTGAACCATTGTAATGTCTTAAACTCTGTTTACTACCTATCATCCAGAGCCTGAAGGATCCTTCGAACGTCTTCGCTCTTAAATCTCGACATGCTTCGAAGGTTTTGATCCAGTACTTCATCTGAATAGAATGAGTGTCATTTGTGTGTGTGTGTGTGTGTGTGTGTGTAAATTATATAATGCTAGCAAAATTACCAGGCTTCGCACAAGTTAGGTACTGTATATACAATGTAACTTTGACTATCACAATATGCCCTTCCTGACATGGTAACCACCGGTACCCAACCCAACCCAACATACCATAACCTAACCTAACCCAGGGATCGGCAACACAAAATCCAAGAAGAGTCAAAGTCTTCAAATCTGGCAGAGAAAGCGGTGCTTCTGGAGCTACAGTGTAAAAAAGAAATACAGTTCCAAAACGTTCAAAGACCTGTCCTCTAGAAAGCCATCGGATTTTGTTGTGAAGGACAAAGTCTGAATACTGACAATCAAACTCTTCAGAGGCTCCCAAAACTGTCATTGGTTTAAGTGATTTGCCATTATTTTGCTGACAATTTTCACTTCTATGGCCATCACTGGTTCATATTTTTTTTGGTTTACAAACAAGTGATAATTGCTGAATTGCTGAAAAAAATCTTTATCCCGTGTTTAAGCAGTGAAGAGGAGCAAGTCAATGAGCTATTCTTGGGGCTTTCAGAATTCACATACCTACCAAGAAAAGCAACTTGCGCAATGTCATCAGCATCACAAGATTCGTCACATGCAATAGAAAAGCCCTTGGCTAAACTGATGTCTTCAATTTGCCTACTGGTGATGTCTTCGACCAGTTTTAATGTGTAGACAATAGTTCGTCATTAAATTTCTTAATTCTTTTGTTTCTGTTTTCTATATCACTGAACAGATGCTCTGATACTTTAATAAAAATGTGTTCCCACTGTATGTATATTATGTATGCTGGATTATATATCATGTATGTATATTATGTATGTGCTCCATTTATGTATTATTTATTCAGCCTAGCTAGCAGCGTGTGGCAATGTTATTACCATATCCCACATGCTTAATTAATGTGCCTGGCGACGTATGGAAGCTGCTAATGTATCACTTGCCATACGTCGTCTATAGCAGTTGACTAAGGAGCTTAGCCGGGGAGAGTGCTGCTCCCCTTTGTGTACATACTCTTATCCAGTAAACCGAACCTACAAAACTATACAGGTGTTTGTGTTCTCTCCTGTATATAGAACTTATTATTCAGAACCTAACATGGCGCAGTGAACCGATCTTACTGGATAATTACGAGTGATGGTGCAAAGTCTGTGGAAAGCCGGATGGACTCCTCCCGCCTTGGGTCAACTCACAACGGCCGTCTCCTCGAAGAATTTTTAGCAACTTTGAGCAGTGTCAGTGACAGTGATTTTCTGTGAAGTGTTTAGTGCATTGTGTGTTTCGTGCCATTCATGTGTGACCTTGTTCTAAAGGATTCCCAAGGTATATGGCATGTTCTGGGCATTTGTGGGGAGTAGAGTTCAGTGCACCCTCCTCTGACCGCGTCCTGAGGGTAACTGGACTGACTGGGAGTCGCCGCGCCTCTCCCTCCACCCCCTCACAGCGTCGTCTCCACACCCCTTCACAGCTCGAGGAGACCGCTCTCACTGCCCGGGACACACACTCACACACATACATGTACTAACACTCGCTGACCGCGAGGCTTCCTTATATATATTTTATATATATAATCTACTTATCTGTGTATTTAATTAATTTATTTTTTTGTCTGAAATCTTGTTGATACGACGGGCTGACCGGTCAACACTGATTTAAGACATAGTACACAGATGAAGTACAGTAGTTATGTCTCATGCCTTACGTAGCCGTGGACCCAGCGCCTGGATGAGTCAGGCGGATGATAGCCCCGCAGAGATGGATGACCAGGCCGGCCACGACGCTCCAGCCCCCACAGCATCGCGCAGTCCCTCACCTCAATATTCAGCGTTGTCTCCAGAGATAATTGCTTTACTGAAGTTTATGAGAGATGAGAAACGCGAGGATGAAGCTCACAGACGTTTGGCGGATGAGCACAGAAGGCAAGCAGAGGCAGAACGAGACCACCAACGGAGATTGGAAGACAGTGAACGGTTTGAAGCCTTGATATCTCGCCTCACTGTTAACCAAGCCCCTGGCTCTAACACTGCCTCGGTACTGAGTGGTTCAGATACCTCATCCATGCTTCCTTCACGCCCCCCAGCCCCACCTAAAGCAGCAGCTCAAACACCGCCCATCTTGAAGCCTGATGTGAATTTCCAGACTTTTCGTGAATGGCGGCGACGGTGGACTGATTATTCTACAATGGTGGATCTCCAGAGTTTGTCACAGCCTAAACAACTCATCCAGCTGCGTATGTGCCTGTCCTTGGAAATTCAGCGTGTCTTGGAACATACGTTGCAGGTACTCCCAACCTCTTCGCTGTCTGTAGAGGAGGTACTGGACGTTCTACAACGGCACATCAAAGGACAGCAGAATGAAGCTCTGCGCAGGAGGGAATTGTTTAGCTGCAGACAGATGGAGGGTGAGTCTTTTGATGCCTTTTACGTACGACTCAAGAGCGCCTCGGAAGAGGTAGATATATGTCCAGGCCACCACCAGCAGTGCGAGGAGACCCAGTTGAAGCAGGTGATCCTGATGGGTGTTAAGGACGAGGAACTTGTCCAACGCCTCACCTCCCTCGACTCTTCCTCTTCTCTTAAGGATGTGTCGACGATATGTCGCTCCTATGAGGCTGCCAGGTGTGCCACCTCTGCCATCCGTGCTCCCCCTACAGCTGTACGCGCTGTGTCCCGGTACAAGAAGGACAAGAAGTCCGTTCCTACGCCTTCGCCCACCACGTCCACGCCCGGTTTATTTTGCAACAACTGTGGTAAGCAGCACGGAACACAGGTGTGTCCAGCTGCTCAGTCTACCTGCAACAGTTGTGACCGTAAGGGCCACTGGTCACTCACAGTACGGTGCCCAGCCAAACGCGTCCAGTGCAATGTGTGTGGTCGTCTGGACCACTATGACAAGTGTTGCCCTTCCAACAAACCCAAGGGACCGCGTCGGCGGAAGCTTCAGCCCCCTTCCACCAGAGAGGGCCGCCCACAGTCTTCCAATCAGAGGTACGACGACTCTTGACAACGCTCGAGCCACATTAGGAATGTGTGCTCCCCCCCGCGTCCCAGGACCAAAGTCCCCCAGTACATCAGTGTCATTGTGACCTACCGCAGTGCGTCATCCCGTCTTCAGATGTTGCCCGACACCGGCGCTGATGCTACAGTCATCGGTCCCCAGCATTTGCAATGCTTGGGGCTCTCTCCAAGTGATCTAGGACCGCCCCCCAAGGATCTCCGCTTTATGGCAGATGGTTCACAGATGACCCCGGCCCTGGGTTCACTCCAAGCACAAGTCACCTTTGGCAACAGGTCGTGTCAAGCCTGGATTGATGTGCATAACGGTGTCCAGACTCCTTTGCTGTCCTACAGACATTGTCAGGAGTTGGCCATCATCTCCCAGGACTTCCCCAAACCTATTCTTGAGGTAAAACACGCCAACAGGGTGCAAAAAGGGAGCAGCAACGACCCTGCTGCCGCCCTACCCCTGCCTCTTGCCAGTGACACCTCTCCTTCGGATGCTCGGAAGTACTTCCTGAAGGAATTCAGCGACGTTCTGGTGACCAAGTCCGCTCTGGAATCCAAGCCTCTCAAGAAGATGGCAGGTCCCCCCATGAGGATCCACCTGAGGGACGACGCGAAGCCATTCGCTATTTACACCCCTCGACTGGTTCCCCTGGCCTTCCGCGAGGCGGTCAAAAACGAGCTGGACTCCATGGTCGCCCAAGAAATTATTGTACCAACCGGCGATGACCCGTCTCCATGGTGTCACCCGATGGTTGTCGTCGCAAAACCTAAAGGTGGTGTTCGGATCACCACTGACCTTTCCAAGCTCAACAGCCAGGTGTCTCGTCCTGCGCACCCTTCTCCCACGCCCTTTGCAGCCATACGCAGCGTGAACCCGAAGGCGCGCTTCTTCACGACGATGGACGCCCTGTGTGGATACTGGCAGATAGAGCTTGCCGAAGAAGACCGACCACTCACAACGTTCATCACCCCGCATGGACGTTACAGTTATTGCCGTGGCCCCATGGGATTCGCCGCTACAGGAGACGCTTTCTGTCTTCGAGGTGATATGGCTCTACAAGGTCTGGCAAACTGCGTGAAAGTGGTCGACGACATACTCGTGTACGACGAGGATTATATGGATCACCTCTGCCGTATCTACGAGGTACTCAACAGGTGCCGGAAGCACGGCATTACCCTAAATGCCGACAAGTTTGTTCTGGCCAGCTCTTCAGTTGACTTTTGTGGGTACACCCTCTCAGGGAATGGTATCTCAGCTGACCCGGAAAAGGTCCGCGCCATCACGGATTTTCCCACCCCTGCTAACCTGAACCGACTTGAGGTCCTTCATCGGTCTCGTCAACCAGTTAGCAGAGTTTTCGTCGGACATCTCCGCAGCTGCTCAACCACTTCGCCCCCTGATGAGCCCCAAGAGGACATTCCTGTGGACCCCCGACCACGACAAGGCCTTCCAGCAAGTGAAACAGGCCCTGTCTCGTCCACCTGTCCTCGCCACGTTTGACCCAGCCTTGCCGACAGTTCTGCAGACAGATGCCTCACGCTTGTATGGCGTGGGATACGCCCTACTGCAGGATCATGGTGGAGGGCAGTTCCGGCTCGTCCAGTGTGGCTCGCGTTTCCTCTCTGACACTGAGACGCGCTACGCCACTATTGAGTTGGAGCTGTTGGCTGTGGTTTGGGCGATGTCCAAGTGCAGGTTTTACCTCATAGGCCTGCAACACTTTCACCTAGTGACCGACCATCGCCCGCTTGTCCCGATCCTCAACCACTACACGCTAGACGCCGTTGAGAACCCTCGCCTCCAGCGTCTGAAAGAGAAGCTCTCGGCGTACATCTTCACTGCAGTGTGGCGTGCTGGTAAGGAGCTCTGCATCCCTGATGCCTTATCCCGCTCTCCTGTCAGCCGCCCTACTCCAGAAGACCATGTACTCGACGCCGACCTCGCTCTTTCCGTCAGGACTGTGGTCACTCTGTATGCCGTCCAATCCCTTCGTTCGGACCTGTCACCAGATGACGACAAGGCAATGGAGGACCTTCGAACAGCGGCCCGAGATGACCCTTCCTACGTCCGACTTGTCGAGTGTGTGAGGAATGGATTTCCTAGCAACCGCTACGATCTTCACAACACCCTGCTCCCGTATTGGAAACTCCGCGATGAACTCTACTGCGACGGAGACCTTGTTCTGTACGGAGCACGTGTAGTTGTCCCTGCTGCATCACGTCCCCACGCCTTGGCTCGCCTTCACGACAGTCACCGTGGAGCTGAGGCCACCAAACGACGTGCACGACAGACTGTGTTCTGGCCCGGCATCAACTCCGACATCTCCAATGTCGTCCGTGCGTGTGAGCCCTGCCAAGTATTACAACCCAGCCAGCAGCAGGAACCCTTCATGAGTGACGACAACCCCACCCGCCCCTTTGAGTCTGTGTCGGCCGACTTTTTCTGTGTGTCAGGAAAGTCCTTCCTCGTTATCGTCGACCGTCTCTCTGGTTGGCCGGTTGTCATCAAGTGCGGTAATGACACGACGTCTGCCGCCACCATCAGCAAGTTCCGCCACTACTTCCGTGACGTGGGCGTTCCTGTACGCCTGCGAACCGACGGAGGGCCTCAGTTCACAAGCCGGGACTTTACTGTGTTCCTTGACCGATGGGGAGTCCGGCATGTGTTGTCATCGCCCCATTACCCGCAGTCCAACGGCCACGCTGAGGCTGCTGTCAAATCCCTGAAGCACCTCATCCTTAAGGTGGCCCCTTCTGGGAACATTGACTGCGAGACCTTCGACAGGGGTCTTCTTGAACTCCGCAACACACCTAACTACACCGGACGCTCCCCTGCCCAGGTTTTGTATGGACGCCCCCTCCGTTCTTGTGTCCCTGCTCACCCTCAATCCTTCTCCAAGGAGTGGCAGGCCAAGACAGAGGATTGTGATCGCCGAGCCGCCGAACGTGTTCAGGACGTCGTCGCCCGCTACAACGACCACGCCCGCTCTCTCCCCAGGTTGAGTGTCGGCACCCAAGTCCGTGTTCAGGACCCGACCTCCCTACGTTGGGACAAAGTAGGCGTAGTCATGGGTCTCGGCAGGTCACGGGACTACCAGGTGCGGTTACCCAGTGGTCGTGTGTGGTGGAGGAACCGCCGTTTTCTCCGCCCCATAACAATGCCTTCTGCTGGCCCCGCCACCAGTGTTGAGTCCCATACCCTTCCCAGTGATGAAGTCCCTCGACGCTCAGAACGGATCCAAAAGAAAAGGTCCGCTCAAGACTTTGCTATGAGCGTATACGGGGGAGGGAGGTGTATGTATATTATGTATGCTGGATTATATATCATGTATGTATATTATGTATGTGCTCCATATATGTATTATTTATTCAGCCTAGCTAGCAGCGTGTGGCAATGTTATTACCATATCCCACATGCTTAATTAATGTGCCTGGCGACGTATGGAAGCTGCTAATGTATCACTTGCCATACGTCGTCTATAGCAGTTGACTAAGGAGCTTAGCCGGGGAGAGTGCTGCTCCCCTTTGTGTACATACTCTTATCCAGTAAACCGAACCTACAAAACTATACAGGTGTTTGTGTTCTCTCCTGTATATAGAACTTATTATTCAGAACCTAACACCCACAACCATCTGTGAAAGGTTTTCCTTGATTTATTACCTCTTGACGTCTCAAAAAACTAGCTGCAGTTGTGTTTCTTGAGGATTACCTATTTCCTGAATATGCTCAGCTTTTTAGTTCATTCCCTTCACAGCTTCCTTCCTGGCATCTCCAGCTGACACTGTGTTTATTGGGAAAATGTCCTGCGAGATCATACTTTTTGTTGCTAGAACAATTCTTAATTACAATTAATTTCCTTATTCAACTTTTATTTCCTTTTACTCTGCCAGCTTCCATGTAGTTTTTTATTTGCGGTAATTTATCAATTTTTACACAGGTGCCAAGAGCCGCCGCAAGATACCTGAAGGAGCCTCATGCTGCTCTGGAGCCGCAATTTGCCGACCCTGGCCTATCCTAACCAAATTTTGACAATCACAGTTTTCCCTCCCTGACACGGGTTCCCACCTCCCACAATCTCCGTGGCGGTATCTCAGCCGAGAAAGATTTTTTTTTTTATAGCCCGAACCACCCCGGGGTCCATGGTTAATAGTAGTACCAAGGACCCAAGTATTATGTGTTTAATAGTTTCAAATCTCTAACTTTTTTTTTTTACGGGGATTAGCCCACCTGGGCACGGGTCACTGACCCACACCGGGGCCTATGGGGCGAAAATGTAATGATGATGATAATAATAATAATAATAATAATAATAATAATAATAATAACAATAATAATAATAATAAATAATAAATAATAATAATAATAATAATAATAATAATAATAATAATGATAATGATAATGATAATGATAATAATAATAGTAATAATAATAATAATAATAACAATAACAATAACAATAACAATAATAATAATAATAATAATAATAACAATAATAATAATAATAATAATAATAATAATAATAATAATAATAAAGAACCATAAAGAAATACAAAAATTAAAACAAAAAATCAAAAGTGAGAAACAATATACTGTACAGTATGTATGTTGTGTTGTCAAAGTAAGAGAAACACTTGAGACCCTGCAATTGTGCTTAAATGAGAGAGAAAGTCAGCTCAACAACCTGGCACTTGGTCACAATTTTCGTGATGACATATGGCAGCAGGGTCTACTATTAGACAATACATTATGCTTCCCGGGTAGTAGTACCTCCCTGTTTGGTAGCTGCCTACTACCTACTACCGTTTTGGAGCTATGCCTGAACAGGCAGACACATACACTGATCAGGGGACTTTTTTAATATTTATATAACATAAATATTTATTTAATATTTAAATATTTAATCACACACACACACACACACACACACACATCCTTGACCACCGAAGGGTCAAGACGTACCTGGCGCTCCTCTGGGAGCAGCCAGGTCAACTGCTAAGTTGGCCCATACCAACTCCCTCCCCGGAACCCTCCTCCCCACAGGAATATCAACAAGTTCTCTCCAAAAGTTACAATTTCATTTAGGAAAGGAATTGAACTAGTGTTGAATAGCGGTGATCAGTGGTGAACAGTGCTTAAGTTAGTGTTACCTTCACACAGTGTTACCTTTACACAGGTACCCAGTGATAAATGCCCTTGAGACCCAACAACAACCAGCGATGTGTTAATCCGTCCACGATAGGAAGGCCTGGGACCACACCTCACTTATATAACACCTTCTGTGAGGGAATTACTACACCACGTCAGATCCCTCATAACACCATCTGTGAGGGAATTACTACACCACGTCAGGCCCCTCATAGCACCATCTGTGAGGGAATTCGTATACCACGTGATGCCCTCATAACACCATCTTTGAGGGAGTTTCTACACCACGTGAGGCCCTTCATAGCACCATCTGTGAGGGAATTACTACACCACGTGAGGTCCCTCATAACACCATCTGTGAGGGAATTACTACACCACGTGAGGTCCCTCATAACACCATCTGTGAGGGAATTACTACACCACATAAGGTCCCTCATAACACCATCTGTGAGGGAATTACTACACCACATAAGGTCCCTCCTAACACCATCTGGGAGGGAGTTACTACACTACGTGTTTGCTGTTCAACACCTACATTAATCTGTGTGTTCACTGTATGTTCCCTTTCCTTTCTCTAATGAAGGTTTTTGTTAAACCACCAATGTATGTAATAAGTCATTTATGTCCAATGTATATTTTCAGAAATCGGCTGCAGAACTTTTCAATAAACCGTTCATTGTTATCATTATTATTATTATTATTATTATTTTATTATTATTATTATTATTATTATTTTAATACACACAGGGAACATATGAGCACGGGGTTGGGGGAGACTGGAGTGGGAGCGGGTAATCAAAGTGAAAGGTCACAGGGAAATAGTGCTAGGAATTATGACAAAACTAAATTAGGCAGGGAGTTAAAACCTAAACGCGATAAAGAGAGGACTTAGAACACGACTAACTTAAATGTCTACTACGCAAACAGTAGAAGTATGAGAAACAAAATGGATGAAAAAATCGATATAATAGCATTCACCGAAACATGAGTTACCTGTCGAATACCAAATTGCAGATTACAAATAATTCCATACCGATAGGCAGATTAGAAAAGGAGGCGGAGTAGCAATCTATGTCAGGGATAATCTGAAGTGTGAAATAAATAAGGAAATAAAAACTGAGCGGAATACAGAAACAATTTGGATAGAATTAATCGATGGTAGGGAAAATTAATCACAGGAGTAATATATAGACCTTCTAATCTTGATAGAGTTAATGAACGACTTATTTGGGATGAAATGTGCAGGACTTCCATACATAGCAAAGTCTGTATAGTAGGCGACTTTAACTTTAGCCAAATACGGTAGATTGGATTGACCTTACGGGTAACTCAGAATCAGAGGATTTTCTTGAAACAATCCAGGACTGTTTCCTAAGCCAACATATAACCGAACCCGCGTGGGGTAATAATATAATTGATTTAGTTCTGTCAAACAGAAAACTTCATTAGTAATGTCGAGGTAGGGGATGAACTTGCTAACAGCGATCACAAAGAAATTAGATTCCAGTTAGAATTTCAGGGCAGCTGCAAGAAAAATTCCACTAAAGTCCCAGATTTCAGAAGGACAAACTTTGATAGTTTGAAGAGGCAGCCGAGAGAAGGGGTATCATGCTGGGGGTGAATTACATGACCTCACCTGAGGTGTCCTCACACAATGTACCCACAGAGAGCGACCTCACTTTACCTGGAGACCTGACTGTGGAGGATGACCTGATAACGAGATCTGAGGTTGACTAGTTCTGCAACAATTTAAATAATGAGTTACTTAATGGAAAAAGGCAGAACATACCATACAGAAAACTCACATCAAACAACAACGACCCTAAATGGATAAAACATTATATAAAGAACATTATTGGATAAAGGAAGGTTATAGATATCTGCATAGACAGCAGCTTAAGTAAATTTGCTGATAACACTAAAGTAGGGAGTGTAATTAAATCTGACGACGACTCCGCAAAACTACAGGAAGATCTAAACAAATTTTTCGAATGTTCTGAAAAATGGCAGATGAAATTCAATGTGGACAAATGTAAAGTACTCAGTACAGGAGATGCAAACAGGGAAACCAGATACCAGATGAACAGCGATGTTATTGAGAAATCCGACTGCGAGAAGGATTTAAAAGCAATGATAAGTATGAATCATAAGCCAAGTAAGCAATGTGTATTTGATCGAAACAAGGCTAATAAAGTACTTGGGTTCATACAAAGGAGTGTTAGTTACAAGACTAGCGAGGTCATCCTAAAACTATATAATGCGCTTGTGACACCTCACTTGGATTACTCAGTTCAATTCTGGTCACCGTATTGCAGAATGGATATCAAATCCTTGAAAAGAATTTAGAGGAGAATGACAAGACTAATCCCGGGCATTATGATCCTTGAATACAGAGACAGGTTAAAGCATCTTAATTTGCACTCCCTCGAGAGACTTAGAGTGAGGGGCGATATGATAGAGGTATATAAATGGAAGTCAGTTGTGGACAAAGGGGACATAAGAACATAAGACAATAAGGAGTCTGCAATAGGCCGGTTGGCCTGTGTATTTGGGTGTGTCATACGGAGGCGAATTTTTTTTTTTTGAGTTTGAAAAATCGGCCCATGGTATTAATGATGTAGTTCTATGTGCAGAATCATGTGATATCTTCAGATTTGAAAAGTTTTCATTTTTTGCTTGGTAAATTTTAACTTGAAATCTTATGAAAATTCAGTATTCCCACCCTTTTACCAACACCACTAAATAGCTTATTTAAAGTAAAGTAAATGTATCAGGTTAATTTATTAGGATGAAAATGATCCAGAATAGTGAAACGAATGATCTTGACACATTTATTAAATTAAATATTCCTTTAGAAAACAAAATCATCAAATACAAAAACCGGTTTTACTACTACGACCCGGTGTTGCTGCACACCAAAGAGAACATGTCTTTCTTGCTTCTGTTTCTACTCATCACCTCCCTGCTGACCACCTTAGCTCGGATGTAGCCTTCCCTCCTCTCCTGGCTGTACACGTGACTACTGGCCTTACTCACTTGCTGTACACAACGCTCTATACTCTGGGTGTGCGAGGGCCAGGCAGGGACATGCATGGGGTTGTCCAGGAAAGCTCTGACTTGAACATTGTTGAGGCTGCAGGTAAGAGGGGGCTCACTGCCAGCCTGGATGTTATCCAGATCTATGAGATCAGTGAGGGTCTTGGCACCTAGAATGACTTCAGGAGTCTTCCTGACCCTGAAGGAATCGTCACCAACTGATTCGTCATGCCCAGATCCTCTCATAAGTCTCATATCCAAGATCTTTTTGACTGCCACTCTTCTCTCCTCCTCATCCTTACAGCAGAGCATTGTCTGCAGAACTGCCTCGGGATGAGCATACCAGGAAGATCTCCTCACAGTCTGCTCCACAATCTGAACAACCTTCCTTGGCTGACTCCTCAGGAGCTCAAGCTGGAAGAGAACATGCCTCGGACCTTCGGAGAACGATGACTTGACCTTGGTGTTGAACCAATTTGGCAAGTAGACACTCACGATGAATTGGACAATAAGTCTCAGGTTGTGAAGCTGGTTCCCTTTCAGTTTATGATGAGCGACCCAAATTCTGCAGAACCTGAGAGCCGTTGTGAGCCACCTAGAATGTGAGACTGGACCTATCTGCAGGTAAGCAAGTCTATCAGACATGACCCCAGTTTTGATGGCACTGCAAATCATGTAACCATAGTACTGGTCAGTACTCAGGTCGTCAATGACAGTATGTGCAAGCTCAACGAGTGGAGGGCCAACTGTGATTTTTTCAAAGCTCGGATTTGTTTCAAACTCAGTGGCAGAGTCCAGCATCTTGCCAAGAGGACCAGACCATCTGTTGTTTGAAAGAGTCTTGCCATCCAGCTCCTGGATCAGATGTCTGAGTGGCAACTCGTTGGTGTGGAGGTCACAAACAATCCAGACCAGCTTCCTCCCAATCTTCCGCTCTATCCACTGTATGACCCCCCTTTGCCACCCTGTGTTCGTGTTGGTGCTGTCCCCTCCAATGGCCTGCAGGGTCTGGTCTACGTTCCTCTCTCTGAGCCAGTTCACAATGTTATCTGCCACTATCTCAGCTGGTTTCCTGATGTCATCTTTCTCTGGAGTGAAATGCCACAAATACTTCCCTCCTGGTTCACTGCAGCAGGAGTAGTGTTCCTCCTTCACCATGGCAGGGAACAACTTGTCAGAATCTCCAACTTTCATGAACACTTTACTGTCAGCCCTTCTCCCATCAAAGAACAAACAATTGATTCCTTTTTCTCTTATCCCCTTCTCAAACTCCTCTTCTAGGTTACTGACAAGTTTCTCCTGAGCTCTCCTTACTTTGTTATGATCTATCACCAGGTGAACATCATCAGGTGTTATCAAACCACCGTCAATCCAGGCAGCTGTTGCTATCTCTGCAGTTTCTCTGACACAGTGTGGTGTCGCATGCTGGCCAGAGCTATGCTCGGGATTTCTTTCCTATTTCGAATGTTATGCCTGGAAGATTTGGGATCATTATTTTCTGGGTTAGGGACAAAGTCACCATTCTCCTGGTCAGCACTCGGATCAGCCATGGGGAAGTCATTAAACTCTGAATCAGCTTGACTCCAATCATCGGCCTTTTTTACCTCACCCTGGGCCTTCTCAAGTCTCTTTTCCTCGGCAACTCTTCTCCTCTTCTGTCTCTCTGTGGCAGCCTCCTGTCTCTTGGACTCCGGAATATCTTGGCTAGAAATCATGAGAGCCCCTATACTGCCAGTCTTCTCTCTCTGTGCTTTGACAAATGCCAGTTCGATCACAGGAATCTTCAGTTCACGCTTGCAAATACAGGAGATGTGGGCCTCGGATTTACAGTCACGATCGCATCCAAACTCAGGACAGAGAACAATTGGGCACTTGCAAGTAATTATGTCAAATAACTGGTCCAGTTGCTTGGCAAAGCTGTCCTTAACTGCAAGTTTTCCTCTCCCAAGAGAGATATCTCTTGCCTTTTCCCAACTGGCTAGCAGTCTCTCACTAATCTTCTTCTGACTTGTTATGACTGGAGGCTTGAACTGAGCGTTAGCCAGAGTGTACTGTGCCAAAACAGCTTTGGTCATATCACTGGCAATGTCTTTGTTTGTGTAAGTTCTTTGGTTCTTTTCACTGATTTGCCTGATTAAAACACCGTATCTCAAAGCATCTCTCCATGTAGGCAACTCCGACTTCAGGAGCTCTCTCCCAGACCCAAGATAGTGACTGAGATGGCTGGATTTTTGGTTCCTCGTCCTGTCACAAGCAACAATCGCAAATATTATCAACTTACAAATGCATCAGAATCTGAAACAGAAAAAAATATTGTTAGTTGGGTTGTTAAAGAATGAACTAGAAAGAAAGCAATGTTCACTATTTAATTGTAATGCACTAATGCAGCTGTACGTTAGATTTTCGATAAATTTCACGCTAAAATTTACCTAGCAAAAGGTTGCAAAATATTGAAACTGAAATTATTTTCTGTTTATATACACTAAAATCTACCAAAAAGGTGGTGGGCCATTAGTTTTAGCTGATCTTCCCTCCTATGACACACCCTACTGTGTATGGCATATCCTGTCGAGAGTTACTATCACTCTCACTCATTCATGAATCTATCTAGCCTCCTTTTAAAACTTTCCAGCGTTCCAGCACTTACTACAACGATGCTAAGCTTGTTCCACTCGTCCACCACCCTATTTGTGAACCTATTCCTTCCTATCTCCGTCCTAAACCTAAACTTATCCACCTTAAATCCGTTGCTACGAGTCCTATCCTGCTCGGATATTAAAAGAACTTTATCTATAAGAACTTTATTGATTTCTTTCACCCACTTAAATACTTCTATCATATCTCCCTGCACTCTTCGTCTTTTTAGGGTATGCAAGTTTAGAGTCTTTAACCTATCTTGATATGGAAGGTTTCTAAGTCCCGGAATCATTTTTGTCATTCTTCGCTGCACCGACTCCAGTGAATTGTTATCCATTCTACAGTATAATAAGGGCACCAGAACTGAACCTCATAATCAAGGTGCGGCCTGACTAGCTCAAGATATAGTTGCAATAAGACCTCCGAGTCTGACTGCGAGAAGTTGGCTGCGAGAGACTGACTGCCGTTTGAGACTGCCGTTGATGATTGAGGGTGGCGATTGTCGCCATTGGACCGATCAGTGTAGGCCTGTCACTGTTTAGCGGGGTATCAAAGGATCTCTTGAGGGAATCTAGCCGTCTGGGTGCCCAGCTGACGACGGGACGATCGTTGGGGTCATCAGCTCTCCTCTACCTCGGCTCACAACACCCCATGTCTCGAGCAGCTTAGTGAAACCCTCTTGCTATCTGGAAGCTAAAGCTTCTCTCAACTGTACAAGGTCTGATTGGCTCACTCCCTTCCGTTTCATGGATGTACTGGGGGTAAAGTGAGGCCAGCTGAGTGATACAGGGCCGCACACTGGGGCCAAGAGTCAGTGGAGTTAGAGGTACACTTTCCAAGGTTGAGAAAGGCTGCTTTGGGCCTTAGACTACGGATGCCTGTTGGTTGTGCCTTTAACTACTACGGAGTGCAGGTGGAATCTATGTGTGTGTTAGGTTAGGGAGCATGGTTCACGGGTATTGGACTAAGTAACGTCTTTATAATAGTGACAATATTTTTGTGTGTAGTTAATACAATTTTTTCAGTTACTAATGTATGCTGTGTGCATTTGAAATTTCTTTATAGTTTCAATCTCAGGTATAACCTTTGTTCCCCAGAGTAGTGTTTAAGTTAGGTTAGGAGGTGTGCATCTGTTGGTGTAACATAATTATATTGAGTGCCCTTAAGGCCTAATCATTGTAGAGTATTTAATTTCTTATTTTTTAATACCATTTCCTCAGTGACTGATATTATTTTGTTGAAAACCCTTAAGGCCTGCATCTGTTGGTGTAACATAATTATATTGAGTGCCTTTAGGCCTATTCATGGTGGAAATAATAATTTCTTATTTTTATACCACTTCCGCAGTGGTGGATATTATTCTGTGAAAACCCTTAAGGCCTGTTTCATGTGTGCAAGCAACATTTCTTAATACTTTAAATTTATTGTTGCCTGAGTTTCTAATAATTTCAATATCATGTATTACTTTTATTCCTCAGAGTAGTGTTTTAAGTTCAAGTTAAGATGTGCGCATATTGGTGCACCATTATTTGATTGTGTTTGTAGTTGGAGGGAATATAAGTGTCTAAAATTTACAGTGTGTCTCATTCATCCCAGTCACAGACGCTATCCTTCCACGGGTCATGGACAAGTCATTTTGTTTAGTAGATTTAAGTGCTCTTGTGCTGGTTCGGGATTTATCTCAAAGGGACGCTTCCACTGCCATTACCATCTAATAATCATTAATAAACCCCAAGTCAAGTGAGAAATTAAAGTCCAGTAAATTCCGACCGGTTACATATATATATATATATATATATATATATATATATATATATATATATATATATATATATAATATATATATATATACATATATATATATATATATATATATATATATATATATATATATATATATATATATATGATATATGATATACACATATATTTATATATATAATCTTTAATAAACCCCAAGTCAAGTGAGAAATTAAAGTCCAGTAAATTCCGACCGGTTTCATATATATATATATATATATATATATATATATATATATATATATATATATATATATATATATATATATATATATATATATATATGTAATATTCAGAAATTTCAGAGTAATTTCGAATGCCCCGCCATTGGCAACACTGAGCGTTCAAGGTCATGGGAGGGGAGAGAGTGCTTCCCCCTCCTAGCGGGAGATGGTGGAATTAGGCCTATATGATATTAAATGTAGTTTACCGATTGAATAATGATGCGAGTCATGAAGTAAGGGACTATTATTGAATTTTAAATTATTATAGATCGTTTAGCAGTCTGAAATATGTTACGGGTGTCCCAAGGAGTTATTAGTTAGGCGGAAAATAAGTCACGTAGGCCTAAGCTCACGCCTTGAGAGAACGCGACGAGGCCTCTCCCCCAGTCCCGGAGAGCATTCACAGAGACAAGACGTCTCTGCGCGCTTGTCCCAGGAATAGTCACGTGGCCTAGTCACCTGTGTTGCATTATTGCAGAGTAACAAGTAAGTCTCATTCGATCTCAGACAGGGTTAGATAGGGCAGTGATAAAGTAAACTAGAGCTAACAGTGAGTTCATTTCAGGGTTTCCGTGAGAACCCACTTGACTTGAGTTGACTGGAGTTGACTGCGAGAGATTGACTGCCGTTTGAGACTGCCGTGGATGGTTGAGGGTGGCGATTGTCGCCATTGGACCGAGCAAAGTAGGCCTGTCACTGTTTAGCGGGGTAGCAAAGGATCTCTTGAGTGAACGAGTGCTCCCGACAACTAAACGACCCGGGACCAGCAGTGGGTGATCAGTTCTTACCACTCCGGGCACATCACCACGTGTCCCGAGCTGCTAGCGAAACCCTCTTGCTAACGGGACGCTAAAGCTTCTCTCAACTGTACAAGGTCTGATTGGCTCACTCCCGTCCGCTTTATGGACGCACTGTGAGTACACTGAGGCTATCTGAGTAGACTAATGGTCACACACTGAGACCGTGAGTCTAGGCCTCTAGGAGATACCTGGAGGAACATTTTCCCTCCCTTATTACGGGTGTAGTTTAATAGTTTCTAGATAATTTTGATAATATTGTTTTGAATGTTTGTGCCATCAAGTGGAACCAGAGTGATACTGTGATTGATTCTTTTAATGCCTCTGATTGTTCTTCATAATTCTGATCTCAGGTATAACCTTGTTCCCCAGAGTAGTGGTTAGGTTAGGTTAGGAAGTGTGCATCTGTTGGGGTGCTATAATTTTGTTGAGTGCCCTTAAGGCCTATTCATTGTAGAGTATTTAATTTCATGTTTTATTACCATTTCCTCAGTGACTGATATAATTTTGTTGAGTGCCCTTAAGGCCTATTCATTGTAGAGTAGTTAATTTCTTTTTTTAATACCTAAGTGACTGATATTATTGTGTGAAAGCCTTTAAGGCCTGTTTCATGTGTGCACGCAACAGTTCTTAATACTTCAAATTTATTGTTGCCTGAGGTTCTAATAATTTTTATATCATGTATAACTTTTATTCCCCAGAGTAGTGTTTTAAGTTCAAGTTAAGAGGTGCGCATATTGGTGTACCATTATTGGATTGTGTTTGTAGTGTTGGAGGGAATATAAGTGTCTAAATTTTACAGTGTGTCTCATTCATCCCAGTCACAGACGCTATCCTTCCACGGGTCACGGACAATTTATTTTGTTTAGTAGATTTAAGTGTTCTTGTGCTGGTTCGGGATTTTTCTCAAAGGGGCGCTTCCACTGCCATTACCATCTATTAATTTTAAATAAACCCCAAGTCAAGTGAGAAATTAAAGTCCAGTAAATTCCGACCGGTTACAAATGGTAGCAGAGCGTAGTTAATTTTATTTCGTGACTGATAGTTCTGTGGTTGGGATAATGAGCGTAATCATGGAGTGGATGGAAACGGTAGAGAGTGTGACCCCAACTCTACTCATGCTCGCCGTGGGAATGGGGTTGTTGTGGTTGACGGTGCAGTTGAGAGAAGAGTTCGTGGAACGTATTGGGAAGCTAGAGGGGAAAATCCGGGGTGAGTACCAGGAACGATTGGAACAGTTAGAAGGGAAGATCAATGGGGAATGTCAGGCATGGGTGAACCAAATCAGGGGGGAGTATGGAGTATATGTACAACAGTTAAGGGGGGAGTACCACACACAATTGCAACAGTTAGAGACGGAACACCAACAACACATAGCTCTGTTGGGGGATGCGCTAGATAGGGTAAAGACACAGTATAAAATACAGCACGAGGAGACAATGTGGGAGATGAGGAGACACAATAGTAGAGAGGGAACTAGTCTCGGGGCCGGGTTGACCATGTCTAAGTTCGACGGTAGGCCAGGAATAGAGGTAGGAAAGTGGTTAAGAGAGGTTGACCGAACCCTCAAGCTGCTAGACGGAGACGAAGTCAGTCGAATCCAATTCATAATAAGGCATCTTGCGGGGCCTGCGGCAGATCGCGTATACAACGCACGCAGAGACTGGGAAACCGTAGATGAGTTAACTTGTTATTTGAAGCAGCAATATGGCGGACAGACGGCCACGTACGACGCCATTCAGAAGGTGATGACGCGGAAACAAGGGAGCAACGAAACGCTTCTTGAATATTATGATGCTATGTTAGATTTAAACGATGAGTTGAACCACCATGATCATAAATATGATAAGGCCCTGTTGGGAGATGCAATCACTCGGGGGCTCAAGGAGGAACAAAGCCGTATGTGGTTAGTGGATGAGATCAAGAAGTATCCTCACCATAGTCTAGACGAGTGGATCACGGGGCTGAGAGAGGCGGAACAAAAACGAGAGGCTTTGAGGGAGGTACCGCTGACTAAAGGAAGAGAGAATGAGCCGCAGACTGGAGGCTCGATTCCCCCGAGGTGCTATGCGTGTGGACAAGAGGGCCATTTCAGTTTCAATTGCACGAACGGGTCCAGACCAGGAGAGAGTGTCCCAAGGGGATACGTGGCCAATGGCCAGTATCGAGTTGGAAATAACAATCGGAACTGGCGGTCGGGAAATGGCCAAGGCCAGGCAGTCCCCGCCAACCGTTCCTGGCCTCACCAATAGATTCCACCGGCGATGTTATGAGTCAAGAGAGAGCGGACCCATGGTCAAGCGTGGTTCGCATGACAAATTTAATCACAACAGAAGGTACCTTAAGGCTGAAAGCAGAGTGTCCTAAGGTCTCGGTGCTGGTAGCGGGTCGTGAAATGTGGGGTTTAGCAGATACTGGGGCAGAAGTGTCGCTAATTGATGAACTTTTCTACCGTCGGGAGCTGGAGCCTGCAGGCGTGGTGTTGCAGCCCACTCGAATAAGGGTAAAAGGGGCGTCAGGGTTTCCAGTGCCGTGTGTGGGGTGTATTCGGGTCACTATGGTCGTATGTGGGGTGGAAGTCACTGATGTGGGGATGTTGGTTTGTCCAGGGATTGAGACCCAGGGTAAGGGGCAATCTCATGTCGGGTTGTTGGGGATGAATGTGCTGGGGGAGGTTGCGGAGATCTGGCCGCACATGTATCACTTGTGCAGGGAAGCCAGGAGCACCGCTCAGTGGGAAAATTGCTTGCATGAGGTTAGGCAGTTATGTGCAATAGAGGCCATCAGCCTGGGGTATTGTATGACAGAGAGGAAGGAAAGACCAACCATTCCTCCCCGGAGTACTCGGTTGCTGTCAGTATGTGTTCCCTCATTAAGCCAGGTAGCTAACAAAGAAGTAGTGATTGAACCTCTAACAATAGAGGATGAAGGTTGGATGCCTGAGGGTGTGATAGTGTTGCCGACAGCTGTAAGAGTGGTGAGAGGCATGACCCAGGTGTTGGTGGCAAATCTGTCTGACAGTCGTATGAGCTTGAGGGGCAATTGGCGGATTGGGAAAGTGGCTTCGGGGACGGAAGTCGAGGAAGACATCAGTGAAGAGGTGTATGTGAGGACAGTGCAACCGGATGCCCGTACGGAGGTCAAAGTGCACACGGAGGAAATGAATGAGGGACAAGAGAGTGCAGTTAGGTGTTTAATAGAAGAGTTTAGTGATATTTTTGAAGAAGAGGGCCAGCCCATAGGAAAGGCTATTGGGGTTCAGCATGAGATCCCAGTGACCACAGACAGGCCAGTTAGGGTGCCATATCGGAGGATCCCTCCAAACCAGGTACCAGAGGTGAAGCAGCACATTAGCCAGCTGTTAGATCAGGGAGTAATTCAGCATAGTGAGAGTCCGTACTCTGCCGCCATTGTAGTAGTGAGGAAAAAGGACGGGACGCTGAGGTTGTGCATTGACTATCGTGACTTAAATAAGGTCACGGTACGCGATGCGTTTCCTCTGCCTAGGATAAATGAAACTCTAGAATCTCTGACGGGGGCCCAGTTTTTCTCAACGTTTGATCTGGCGGCGGGATATCACCAGATAGAAGTAAAACCTTCAGACCGTCCAAAGACTGCCTTCAGCACAAGCTTCGGACACTTTGAGTACAGGCGACTGCCTATGGGATTGTCAAATAGTCCGGGAACCTTTCAGAGATACATGGAGCGGATTTTAGGGGATAAGATCTTCTCCTCGTTGCTTGTATACCTTGATGATGTGATGGTGTTTTCAAGTACAATAGATCAACATATAGTCAGATTGAGGGAATTATTTTGCAGGATGAGGGAGAATAACTTAAGATTTAAACCTAAAAAGTGTGAAATAATGGCTTCAAAAGTAAGTTATTTAGGATATCAGGTGTCAGCTGAAGGCATCACAGCTGATCCTGAGAAGATTAGGGTAGTAAGAGATTGGCCAGTCCCTCAGACGGTGAAAGATGTGCGGTCTTTTGTAGGGTTCACATCATTTTATAGGAAATTTGTTAAAGGGTTTGCCCAAATAGCTGCTCCACTGCATGCGTTGATGCATGGGAAATCTAAGGATCGGGTAGATAGTGAATGGAGAGAGGAACAGCAACAGGCTTTTGAGGAGTTGAAAGACAAGGTGACGCAGACACCAGTGTTGGCTTGCCCAGATTTCACTCAGGAGTTTATATTAGAAACAGATGCAAGTTTTCGTGGGCTAGGTGCGGTGCTGTCCCAGCGGAAGGATGGCAGGTTGCATCCGGTGTGCTATGCGAGTCGGGGCCTGAGGAAATCGGAACGTAACATGAACAACTATAGTTCTCGTAAGTTAGAGATGTTAGCACTCAAATGGGCAGTAGTGGATAAATTCAGGGATTATTTGGCAGGGAAACATTTCACAGTCTATACAGATAACAACCCACTCAGTCACCGCGAGAAGGCTAAACTAGGTGCCGTGGAAAGTAGGTGGAATGCGGATCTCGAGCAGTTTAACTTTACTATAGAGTACAAGCCGGGGAAGAACAACATTGTGGCGGATACGCTATCTAGAATCCCGGCGGAACAGGAGGAAGATAGTGAAGAAGAGTATACAGCGATGCATGTACTAGAGGAGAACGGGGCAGGAAGGAAGGAACTGTGGACGATGGATGGGCTGCGTAAGGAGCAAGAAGGCATGGACTATATGACAAAACTGCGAAGATGGTTGGTGGGAGAGCTGCCGGAGGATGAGGTACAGGTAGAGCTCAAAAATGATGATTTCCGCAAGATGTACCGAGCTAGGAAATCCCTGATAGTAAGAGAAGATGTTGTTTGGCATAGAAGACCCGAAGGGAAGAATCTATGGAGGGAGGTGCCAGTGTTAACTCCAAACTTGCAGGAGGCTTTGACTAGAGCCTGCCACGACGAGTTTGGCCATCAGGGGCGAGATCGCACCCTGTCGCTGGTGCAGGAGCGAGGGTTCTGGTCAGGCATGGGAGAAACAGTGCGAGACTACATAGCCAGCTGCGAGAGGTGTGGAGTAGCAAAAGATGAAGTGCCGAAACCCCAACTGCATGTAGGGACGATTGAAGCTGCCAAACCATTAGAGACACTGGCCGCAGATTTCACCTTGCTGGACAAGCGGCAAGGATTGGAGAATGTCCTGATAATGGTTGACATATACAGTCGTTACACTTGGGCCTTTCCCACCAAAGACCAGAAAGCCTCGACGATTGCAAAGATCCTGGTGAATCGAATCTTCCTGGCAGTGGGTGCACCTGAGCGACTGTTGACCGATCAGGGGAGGAATTTTGGCAGTGCATTGGTCCGACAAACTTGTGCCACCTTTGGGGTGAAGAAAATAAGGACGTCAGCATATCACCCACAGGGAAATGGCATGGTGGAACGGTTCAATCGAACCCTGCACGGTCTGCTGGCCACCCTCGAGGCAGAGGAAAAGAATAGGTGGCCAGAGCATCTGCCGGCAGTGGTGTCACAATACAACGCGACTCCGCATGCCACGACAGGGTTTTCCCCATTCCTGTTGTTTTACGGGAGAGAACCAAACCTGCCGTTTGACCTTAGGCCGGAAGTAGACCCAGAGCCGGTAGATGAGTGGGCGATGGTGATTAGAGACCGGCAACGAAGATTGCAGGAAGCAGTGGAGATCAATGTTCGGAGACGTAAGGAAATAAATAGAAGAAAAAGAGAAGAGAAAGCCCACGAGAGTAGCTGGGAAGTGGGCCAGGAGGTCTTGCTGAGGAACAATGTAAAAATAGGCCGGTGTAAGCTGCAAAACCATTGGTTTGATACGAGATGGCACATTGTTGAGGTCCTAAATCCAAGGCCTGGTTTATATCGCATTGAGCCCAGTGGGGAAGAAGACCTGGAAGCGAGAGTGGAAAACCGGAGCAACTTGAAGGCTGCTCCAACCCTAAGGCATCCGGGAGACCCAGCGATGGATGAATCTGAGGAGGAAGACGAGGAGCCCCCACTCCAGATGAGCAAGATGAAGAGAAGTAGTTCAGAGAGGTCGATCGAGCCTGCAACTGAAAGACGAAGCCGACAAATTACAGTTTAGGTTGCAGGGTAAGGAGAAGGGGCAGGTTGTCGAGGGTGAGTTGGAGGAGTTGTGAGTAGGGCAGGGGGGATTGGAGAGATGGTTAGGTCAGAGATGTGCGTTGAGTAGTGGTTGCTGTCATGAGCGGGATTGAGTTGCTGTCATGAGCGGGATTGAGAGTACGGTTGTAATGTCCAGGGCCTCACTAATATGGACTGGTACATTGTCAGAGGGTTGGTCTGCCGGCATGAGGTTCGGAGACGTGGACTGAGTATTTTTTTGACACTGGTTCCTCTTAGCTCAAGGGCCAGGCAAAAGGAGAGAATGTTTGTTTTGGACTGTGTATTGTTTTGACACTGGTTCCTCTTAGTTCAAGGATCAGGCAAAAGGAGAGCATGTTTGTTTTGGACTGAGTATTGGTTTGACACTGGTTCCTCTTAGCTCAAGGGCCAGGCAAAGGAGAGCATGTTTGTTTTGGACTGAGTATTGTTTGGACACTGGTTCCTCTTAGTTCAAGGGCCAGGCCAAAGGAGAGCATGTTTGTTTTGGGCTGGTATTAATTTTGACATTGGTTCTCTAGTTAAGGGCCAGGCAAAAGGGGAGCGTGATGTTCTGGTTGGTTTGAGTTGGGCTAGGAAGAAATGGGGAAGAAATGGAGTTGCTGGCTGCGAGTGGAATAGTACAGAGTTGAAGGTGGGTTCTAAGTTGGTCTCTCAGCACATGAGGGCAGTGCTGTTTTTTCTTTAGGGGGGTCGAGTGTTAGCGGGAGAGAAAAGGAGAGAAGAGAAGACGGGAATGCTGCGTTTAGCAAAAGGGGCAAGATGCAGTTTCTTAGAACAAAATTTTAGGGGGGTCGTATGTATGTTTTTCTCAGCACATGAGGACAGTGCTGTCTTTTTTTAGGGGGGTCGATTGTAATATTCAGAAATTTCAGAGTAATTTCGAATGCCCCGCCATTGGCAACACTGAGCGTTCAAGGTCATGGGAGGGGAGAGAGTGCTTCCCCCTCCTAGCGGGAGATGGTGGAATTAGGCCTATATGATATTAAATGTAGTTTACCGATTGAATAATGATGCGAGTCATGAAGTAAGGGACTATTATTGAATTTTAAATTATTATAGATCGTTTAGCAGTCTGAAATATGTTGCGGGTGTCCCAAGGAGTTATTAGTTAGGCGGAAAATAAGTCACGTAGGCCTAAGCTCACGCCTTGAGAGAACGCGACGAGGCCTCTCCCCCAGTCCCGGAGAGCATTCACAGAGACAAGACGTCTCTGCGCGCTTGTCCCAGGAATAGTCACGTGGCCTAGTCACCTGTGTTGCATTATTGCAGAGTAACAAGTAAGTCTCATTCGATCTCAGACAGGGTTAGATAGGGCAGTGATAAAGTAAACTAGAGCTAACAGTGAGTTCATTTCAGGGTTTCCGTGAGAACCCACTTGACTGGAGTTGACTGGAGTTGACTGCGAGAGATTGACTGCCGTTTGAGACTGCCGTGGATGGTTGAGGGTGGCGATTGTCGCCATTGGACCGAGCAAAGTAGGCCTGTCACTGTTTAGCGGGGTAGCAAAGGATCTCTTGAGTGAACGAGTGCTCCCGACAACTAAACGACCCGGGACCAGCAGTGGGTGATCAGTTCTTACCACTCCGGGCACATCACCACGTGTCCCGAGCTGCTAGCGAAACCCTCTTGCTAACGGGACGCTAAAGCTTCTCTCAACTGTACAAGGTCTGATTGGCTCACTCCCGTCCGCTTTATGGACGCACTGGGAGTACACTGAGGCTATCTGAGTAGACTAATGGTCACACACTGAGACCGTGAGTCTAGGCCTCTAGGAGATACCTGGAGGAACATTTTCCCTCCCTTATTACGGGTGTAGTTTAATAGTTTCTAGATAATTTTGATAATATTGTTTTGAATGTTTGTGCCATCAAGTGGAACCAGAGTGATACTGTGATTGATTCTTTTAATGCCTCTGATTGTTCTTCATAATTCTGATCTCAGGTATAACCTTGTTCCCCAGAGTAGTGGTTAGGTTAGGTTAGGAAGTGTGCATCTGTTGGGGTGCTATAATTTTGTTGAGTGCCCTTAAGGCCTATTCATTGTAGAGTATTTAATTTCATGTTTTATTACCATTTCCTCAGTGACTGATATAATTTTGTTGAGTGCCCTTAAGGCCTATTCATTGTAGAGTAGTTAATTCCTTTTTTTTAATACCTAAGTGACTGATATTATTGTGTGAAAGCCTTTAAGGCCTGTTTCATGTGTGCACGCAACAGTTCTTAATACTTCAAATTTATTGTTGCCTGAGGTTCTAATAATTTTTATATCATGTATAACTTTTATTCCCCAGAGTAGTGTTTTAAGTTCAAGTTAAGAGGTGCGCATATTGGTGTACCATTATTGGATTGTGTTTGTAGTGTTGGAGGGAATATAAGTGTCTAAATTTTACAGTGTGTCTCATTCATCCCAGTCACAGACGCTATCCTTCCACGGGTCACGGACAATTTATTTTGTTTAGTAGATTTAAGTGTTCTTGTGCTGGTTCGGGATTTTTCTCAAAGGGGCGCTTCCACTGCCATTACCATCTATTAATTTTAAATAAACCCCAAGTCAAGTGAGAAATTAAAGTCCAGTAAATTCCGACCGGTTACATATATATATATATATATATATATATATATATATATATATATATATATATATATATATATATATATGTAACCGGTCGGAATTTACTGGACTTTAATTTCTCACTTGACTTGGGGTTTATTTAAAATTAATAGATGGTAATGGCAGTGGAAGCGCCCCTTTGAGAAAAATCCCGAACCAGCACAAGAACACTTAAAACTACTAAACAAAATGAATTGTCCGTGACCCGTGGAAGGATAGCATCTGTGACTGGGATGAATGAGACACACTGTTACATTTAGACACTTATATTCCCTCCAACACTACAAACACAATCCAATAATGGTACACCAGTATGCGCACCTCTTAACTTGAACTTAAAACACTACTCTGGGGAATAAAAGTTATACATGATATAAAAATTATTAGAACCTCAGGCAACAATAAATTTGAAGTATTAAGAACTGTTGCGTGCACACATGAAACAGGCCTTAAAGGCTTTCACACAATAATATCAGTCACTTAGGTACCAAAAAAAAGAAATAACTACTCTACAATGAATAGGCCTTAAGGGCACTCAACAAAATTATATCAGTCACTGAGGAAATGGTAATAAAACATGAAATTAAATACTCTACAATGAATAGGCCTTAAGGGCACTCAACCAAATTATAGCACCCCAACAGATGCACACTTCCTAACCTAACCTAACCACTACTCTGGGGAACAAGGTTATACCTGAGATCAGAATTATGAAGAACAATCAGAGGCATTAAAAGAATCAAATCACAGTATCACTCTGGTTCCACTTGATGGCACAAACATTCAAAACAATATTATCAAAATTATCTAGAAACTATTAAACTACACCCGTAATAAAGGAGGGAAAATGTTTCTCCTGGTATCTCCTAGAGACCTAGACTCACGGTCTCAGTGTGTGACCATTAGTCTACTCAGATAGCCTCAGTGTACTCCCAGTGCGTCCATAAAGCGGACGGGAGTGAGCCAATCAGACCTTGTACAGTTGAGAGAAGCTTTAGCGTCCCGTTAGCAAGAGGGTTTCGCTAGCAGCTCGGGACACGTGGTGATGTGCCCGGAGTGGTAAGAACTGATCACCTACTGCTGGTCCCGGGTCGTTTAGTTGTCGGGAGCACTCGTTCACTCAAGAGATCCTTTGCTACCCCGCTAAACAGTGGCAGGCCTACTTTGCTCGGTCCAATGGCGACAATCGCCACCCTCAGTCTCAAACGGCAGTCAATCTCTCGCAGTCAACTCCGGGTCAACTCCAGTCAACTTCAGTCAAGTGGGTTCTCACGGAAACCTTGTTATACTGCAATATTTCAGCACAGGTGACTAGGCCACGTGACTATTTCTGGGACAGACGCGCAGAGACGTCTTGTTTGTGTGAGTGCTAACCGGGACTGAGAGAGAGGCCGCCTCGTGTCCTCTCAAGGCGCTAGCTTAGGCCTACGTGACCTATTTTCCGCCTAACTAATAACTCCTTGGGACACCCTTTAACATCATTCAGACTGCTAAACGATCTATAATAATTTCAAATTCAATAATAGTCCCTTAACTTCATGAATCGCATCATTATTAATCCGGTAAATTACATTTAATATCATATAGGCCTAGTTCCGCAATCTCCCACTATGTGCGGGGAGCGCTCTCTTCCCTCAGACGACCTTGAACGCTCAGTACCGCTAATGGCGGGGCATTCGAAATTACTCTGAAATTTCTGAATATTACAATCGACCCCCCTAAAAAAAGACCGCACTGTCCTCATGTGCTGAGAAGACCATTCATACGACCCCCCTAAAATTTTGTTCTAAGAAACTGCATCTTGCCCCTTTTGCTAAACGCAGCATTCCCGTCTTCTCTTCTCTCCTTTTCTCTCCCGCTAACACTCGACCCCCCTAAAGAAAAAACAGCACTGCCCTCATGTGCTGAGAGAACAACTTAGAACCCACCTTCAACTCTGTACTATTCCACTCGCAGCCAGCAACTCCATTTCTTCCCCATTTCTTCCTAGCCCAACTCAAACCAACCAGAACATCACGCTCCCCTTTTGCCTGGCCCTTAACTAGAGAACCAATGTCAAAATTAATACCAGCCCAAAACAAACATGCTCTCCTTTGGCCTGGCCCTTGAACTAAGAGGAACCAGTGTCCAAACAATACTCAGCTCCGTGATCCACTCGTCTAGACTGTGGTGAGGATACTTCTTGATCTCATCCACTAACCACATACGGCTTTGTTCCTCCTTGAGCCCCCGAGTGATTGCATCTCCCAACAGGGCCTTATCATATTTATGATCATGGTGGTTCAACTCATCGTTTAAATCTAGCATAGCGTCATAATATTCAAGAAGTGTTTCGTTGCTCCCTTGTTTCCGCGTCATCACCTTCTGAATGGCGTCGTACGTGGCCGTCGGTCCGCCATATTGCTGCTTCAAATAACAAGTTAACTCATCTACGGTTTCCCAGTCTCTGCGTGCGTTGTATACGCGATCTGCCGCAGGCCCCGCAAGATGCCTTATTATGAATTGGATTCGACTGACTTCGTCTCCGTCTAGCAGCTTGAGGGTTCGGTCAA